>CDMY01001019.1:158189-189152 GCA_001179505.1 Vitrella brassicaformis | reverse complement strand
CACCACAGGAAACATCAAATCTTGAGGCGTCAGCACTCTGCTCGCGTCGACGCCTGTCGCAGCTGCAAAGAGCTGGAGCAGCAAATTGGACACCAACAGAGACGCGACCACAACGAGCAGCCACCTACACACATGCATCGACACAACACACAGACAAGGTGTCGACGGGGGGCATTTGCGCGGATGGATGGATGGATGGATGGAAGTGAGTGCTTTCACTTGGTTGCTGTCTTGAGAGTGTCGGTGAGTGCCACGAAAGCCGCGTAGGCAGCCAACACTGAGAACAAAACATAAAGTGATTAATGGACTCGCAACACACGCATTGGTGTGATGTCCGTTTTCCTTACGTGTGGCAGCGCAGAGCACGGCAATCAGCCAGATTGGCACAGACACGAACACCAGCTACACAACGGGAGGGAGGGAGGGAGGGAGGGAGGGAGACACACAGAGACAGAGAGACAGATGGATATAGAGACACCTGTGTTCAAATGGGTGTATTGTGTTCACTGCCTGTCTTCTGCACCAGCAAAGGCACGCACTGGAGGGCAAATGCAGCCGTCGCTGGGCCGCTCAGCTCACTGCACACACCAACTCATGCACACAAACATACACACACATGATCGATTGGATGCGGTGCAAGAGAATGCCCCTCTCTCCGTCTCTCTCTCAGCACATTGCCGAGCCCGCCAGAGCCAAGTAGGCGAAGAGCGGCAGAGCGATCGCCGACAGCACCGTCAGCCACACGCGCATCGACACAGCCATCAGATCCTTCTCGCGAGGCAGCACCAAACCAAACGCCACACCACGACCGGCCGGCACACCTAATCAGTCAAGCAAGAGCAGTCGGGTGCTCGTCTTCGTGCTGAGCTCGGCTCTCTTGACCGACCAGGGACGGCACGGAGCGGCGGCGGGGTGATCATTCGCGACGTGTCGCTGACACACACACACACACAGAGAGAGAGAGAGAGAGACTCACGAGCGAACATGAGTGAGTGCGTGAGTGAGTGAATGAATGTCTCCCTCTCTTGTGTTGTGAATGAGCCCGCCCACCCAGCGACGGGATACGGTGCGACTTTGTTGTGTTGGAAGCTGATGTGCACGGGCAGTCCATCGCGGCCGACGAGTGTGCGGTGGCTATTGTGGTGTGTGTTGGTGCGCTCGTACGAGTGGACAGCGGCGGGGCAGATGAGCCAGAGACTCACACAGACGAGCGGCCACAGAGACATGACCATGAGTGAGCTGCTTGTCTGTCTGCCTGACTCGATGGAGGCCGTTGGGTGCTGTGACTGTGTGTACAGTCAGCCATCGATCACATCGATCACACAGTCACAACGCGTACGTACGTACATCGATCACATCGATTACGCCGCTCATTCAATCGGTCGCCTACGGCAGACCGAGAAAGACATATCAATCTTTATCGCCCGCCCGCCTGCCTGCCTGCCTGCCTGTGGGTCGGTGTGAGTGCATCGTGTCTGAGTGTGTTCTGGTTAACTATATAAGGTGGGTGCATTTGCGTGTGGTTTGTGCAGTCTGGGATGAATGACATGCATCCACGAACCGATCGATGTCGCGAGAGTATGAGTGTGAGTGTGTGTGCGTTTGTGTATGCGTGCACTTCAAACTGAGAGGCTCTGTTCACACGTGTGGCTGTCTGGATGTGTGCTCCGATCCCGTGTGTGAACACTACCACATAATGGCCGAGGGATTTGGTGCCGATCCAGTGAGGCACTAAGTACGTATGGATGGACACACCACTCATCTGGGGACGCATTGCCACTTGATCACCAAAGCTGTCGCAAGAGAGAGCGCATTTCATCATGCAGTCAATTTTCATGGGGCACACACCCTACATAGACAAATAAATATATATGGCCTTTCATAGCTAAAAGGATCGATAACAGGCTAGGCACGAACAACCATCCCCAGCCAGCTCCCACACTCACCTGGCTGTCAACGCGTGCAGGTGCTCTCTACACCCGTCTGTCCAATGCAATCAGCTGTGATTGATGGGACACTGCCAAAAAGATATCTGTCCCCTGTCACAGCCCACGCCGCCGAATGGCGGAAGGGAAAAAGCGAGAGCACGCACGAAAATAAACGCAGCAGATGGCACGCACACAGGCAGGCAGGCATGCAGGCAGACAGGGAGGGAGGGAGGGATAAAAGGGCAGGAGTATCCATCCGTCCATCCGCCCCCCGTCTCTAGATAAAAAACACCCCACCAACCGGTCACCACATATGCGTGTATGCGATTTCGCATGTATGTATGTATGTATGTGGATACAGGTAGCCCGGCCCATCCCTTCATCCGTCCATCCATCCATCCATCCATTCACTCGATTCCCATCCATCCATCCATCCATCCATCCATTCACTCGATTCCCATAAGGTTGTCGATGTTGCCAGACGGCACGCAGCTACCGGGCGACCTCTCGCCGTCCACCTCCATGGCACCACGGCTGTCCTTGCCGCGCCTCTCCCGCCGCCCACGGTTGATCGCCTGCTTGCGGGGGGCCTGGCTGCTCCTGCCCTTGACGATGGGCACAGAAGGAGTGCCCGAAAACTCATGGAATGGAGGCGGGGAAGGGGAGGGGTGCGCGGGCTTGCTCCGCTTGTTGCTGCTGCCCTTGCTGCCGTTGCCGCTGTGTCTGTCGTCGTCGTCCCCAAAGTCTGAGTCGTCGTCGTGCAGCGTCGAGCCGCCGCCCAATAAGCGGACGGGAACCGTCCGCATCATATATTTCTCGATCACCTGCATCCATCGATCGACACATTCGATTTGCATATTCGTTTTTACGTCCGTTCCAGAGAGCCAGTGCGTGGTGTTCTTTCTGTGCTGCGGTGTTGACTCTCCTTCCCATCGACCCACCGACCCATCCACCTGTTTGTCGATCATGAGTGAGGTGATGATTTCCTTGCGCGTCTTGGCGGACATGCTGTTGTCCTGGAGCCAGTCGCGAAGGATCTTCTGCAGGCTCTCGGCATCGACGGACTCGTCGTCGCCATCCGAGTACTTGATGTCCAAGTAGCCACGCTCCCCCACGCCCTCAACACGACCCTGCACACAACACAACACAACAATGCACACAATCCACAGACACCCACGGACTGCGTGAACGCAATCGCGCGCACCTCAAACGCCCCCATCGCAAATTTCCGCTCGATTGCGGTCTTGTTGATGCAGATGCCCAGCAGGGGAATCCAGCCTTCCACCGCCTGCCACTTCTCGCCCCCACCACCTAGCGCCCCACCAACTTCGGACGCTGCACACACACGGACGGACGCGGCACACGACATGACGGTAAAGGAACGCATGCTGTATTGGTGAGCTGGCCGACCTTGTCTGTGGTCAGCCGCGGCGGCCGCGGCGAGGCTCTTGTGCTGCAATGTGCTCTTGTTCTGCCTTTGGCGCCGCTGCTTGTCGCCCTTGCGGGCAGACCCGTCACGCGACCGCACGTTCGTGTAGGCCCGGACCACTGAATGCACAATCGTCACAGAGAGAGGGGGAAAAGAAGGAATGCATGTGTGGCGTGTGAATGAATGATAGATATTCAGCAGGCCTCCTTATTACGTGCGCCGATAGTGTTTTGGGCGACGTCGCGTTCGGTCTGGTCCCTGTTAGCGTCGTAATCGCGGGCCCAGATGGAGGCACCGCACCATGCGTGCAGCGCGCACACACACACACACACCCGCACCGGCGCAGGCGTATGCACGTAGCACGCGACGCGCGCGAGAGAGAGACTCCTCCTCTGACTCACCCACCCCACCCACCGACCCACCTGCAGTTGATGTGAAGTCCCTCTGGGTCTGCGCCTTTCTTGCGCTTCTTGCAGGCGCCGCACGGCTTGAGCATCGAGAATGCGTCGTCACTGAGGTGGGCGCTCGCGACGCCCCTGACACCCCGGCTGCCCCCCTGCACCAGCGGCTGCTTCATGTTGAGCGTGCAGCCCCCCTGCACACACAGACACAGACGCAAACAGGGAGACATACATATGTAGGCGGATGTCACACGAGCATTCATTCTCTGGTGCAACCATCTGTAGGTTGGGTGACGGACGGGGCGGTGGTCTGCGTTGTAGGCGGCCGAGTGGACGCGACGGAGCCGCCGGACTGAGAGGGGATCATTCTTGTTGCCACCCGACACGGCGTCAGCCACACGCCTGACCGACACATTCATTCCACAGACAGACAGCCATGTCGGCGGGACTGTGTGTAGGCGAGTCAGTCAGTCGCTCACTCGCTAAGCGCCACGCAGTTGGGACAGAACCACTCTACGTCATCTGCAACAGACACCACAGGAAACATCAAATCTTGAGGCGAGTGTGGCTGTCGTCTGTGAGTCGTGTGCATGCGTCCCTCCCTCCCTCCCTCCCTGTCTGTCTGTCTGTCTGTCCGCCAGCACAGGTACCTGGTGGCGTGTCGTTGGGCTCCAGTCCCAGGCAGTGCAGGTGGAAGGGAAAGGCACACCCGTCGCACACTATCGAGCCAGTGGCGCCCAGTGGCGGCCCTCCTGCGATTGAGATGTCATCCTCATCCCTCATCTGGTCGGACGTGCCGATGGGGTGGGGGTCGGGCTGCTGGCAGATGCCGCACAGGGTGTGCTCGGGCGACGTCTCGCCGAACGGGTCCTGGTCACTGGCGTCGGCGTCACTGGAGGCCGGGATGGCCGGGATGCCTGCAGTGCGTGCGCAAACAGGTGCACGTGTGGCTGTGTGTACGGATGCCGCATCGCTCACCCTGAGCTTCGGCGCGGAGGAGGCGTGCGGTCAGCAGCTCGTTGCGCAGTCCCCGGATGGCCAGCTCACGCACACGATCGAACCACAGACGACCGAAGTCGGCGACGATCTCATCCTGACACACAGACAGACAGACACACAGACAAACAGACACACAGACAAACAGACGGAGAGGCACGAGCCGCGTGTATCTGTGTGCGCATGTATGTATGTATGTATGTATGTATGTGTTGGCCATCCATTTCTCCACTCACCCCCGGGTATATGCGCACTCCGGGAATGGTACACAACACCACGTGGGGCCACCCGTCCTCGTATATCTGCAGATGCATACATACATCCACAGCCCCCCACAGCCCCAGAGAGCGACCCTGACTGATGCAGCCATCCATCCGTACATTCAGCACCGGCCGGTGGGCTGCCTTGGTATGCACGTACGTAGGTGTATGTGTGTAGGTACCTGATGCCAGCAGGCGTTGACGTGGAGGTTTTTGAACCCGTTGGGGTTGGCGCACAGGTCGATCGCCTCACAGTGATTCACCAACGCTGAGCAGCAAAGACACACATCCACACAGGGAGGGAGGGAGGGAAGGAGGGAGAGTGAGCAAGCCGGCCCGATGCACACATTGCGTCGCGATCGATGTGCACGCATCTTGAACGAACGAACGAACGGACGGACTGACCCATTTCGTTGTGGAACCGTGACGCGTCCACGACCCACTCGTCATCGTGTGGCAGCACCAGCTGCTGCTTGCGGCCGCGTGGGCCCCCAACAGACCCATGGTCGCCGCGGACAGAAGCTACCCGCGACTTGTCGCCATGGACAGCTCGAGGGTCGAACTCTGCATACGCGCGTGGGTGTTGCGAGGGGAGCACGTGACAGGACATGAGATGAGATGATTGACGAATGGGCGGGGCGCGTGTAGTGGGTTGGTGGCGTACCGAGTCTGAATACGTAAGTGGTGTTCTCCTGCCCCGTTTCGTCCACCTGCGGTTTGCACACCACCCCTGTGTACTCGCCCAGTACCACGGGCAACTGCAGCCATCCATCCGCACAAGCCCACCCCGCCCCGCCCACACGGCACGCAGCCAGCCAGGCAGGCAGCCATACGTGAAGACCCACCGGAAACCCCATTCATTCATTCATTCCTTGACTCACTCTATCGTCAATATGTTTGGTGTCGTTGAGAACGAGCGAGTAGCATTTCTCCGAGAGGGGTGTGGCGAACCTGACAGGGTGTCGGTGGTCTACGATCTCCACGACAGCCAGGCGGGGGTCCACCCCTCCTTCCAACACACAGTGCGCCGCCGAGTCCCACAGCGCCGCCTGATTCCGGCAGTGAATCGTGCCGGACACACCACCAAGACCTGTATATCAACACACACATGCAGTTGTGTAGCTGTCTGTATGTCGTGTGTCAGGCATCTTCGATCTATCTATCTATCTCCCCCCCCACCGACAGCCGGACCGACCTGAGGAGAAGAGGTGGGGTTTGTTTCCTCCCTCCTTGCTGCCACTGCCGGCTCCGCGTGAGACGGCCTGGATGGTGTCCTTGAGGGTATCCGAATCGGGCGTGAGCGCCTGCTTCAGGGCAGGCATCTTGTTGCGCTCCTTCAGCACCTCCTTGAACTGCACGAGGCGAAAGGCATTGGAGATCTCACACCGCGGGCTGCTCGATGAAGAAGATGACGCCATTAATACCGCTATCTGCCTATCTATCTCGAGGAAAGATGACGCCAAGCTTGAGCTTGGCAGCAGCGGTTTGAGGTTGTGAAGCACGTCAAAGCAAGATCTACATCCGATAGGCGGAGATCCATTCTTGTGGCGTTCCGTCTGAAACATCTTCTTCGTCCCTTCTTCTCCCTCTCCCCTCCGCCTTGTGAGCCTTCCCTGCACGTAGCGTGGGCGTTCCAGTCGTGGAGCTATGCGAGATCTGGTGGATCTGGTGCTCACAAGACCCCGCTGGTTCGACTGACGCCCCCTTCTTCCTCCCCTTCGTCATGCAAGGGCCTACCTGTATCTAGGTGACGAACAACGACACCCAAGATGATGCTGGTGTGGTGGACGTGGCAAGGGGGTTTCCCGGTTTCTCCTGCTGACCTGAGCGCCTGGATGTTCGACCGTCATAGGCACCGCGTCGGTGGTGTTTGTGTTGCGTCTGGTTGAGGCCCAATCGTTCAGATGATCCTTTGTGGATGGCTGGATGCATTATGCCCTGACCAGGACCGTCCCAAGACTGTGTCTTGTTGGCCTCGGTATATCGGTTTGACTGTCTCTTTTGCCTGTTGTTGTTTGCTTACTGTGTCTGGCTGTGTTGTCGTGTCTGCGCCAGAGGCACGGTGACGACTGTTCTGGCTATATACTATGCTGTGGTCTGCTCTTTCTCGTACGTACAAGTCGGGGAGATTGTGCATACAGGAGGAGGGATCAATCATATGTGTAATGTGTGTGCTGGGTTTGATCTGATGTCTGTGCCATGTGTCTGTAACGTTTCGTTGGGTGTGGGTGGGGGTTGATGCCTGTCTGTTGCCTCTTTGTGTTGGTCGCTTCTTGTCGTATCACCGCATTTCGCGAGACTAATAGCCGCTGCGGGGAGCTGCATGTGTTCCGGCTTAGTGCACCCGTGTACCGCCAGTAGGCGACTTGGGACAGACCCAGACCCATACGTGCAGTTCGATTCGACTTAATCGACGTGTGAGCGGCTGTGAAGCACGTCAAAGCAAGATCTACATGGCGATCCACCTACCGTTTGCCGTTGAAAAGAACTCAGGAGTAAAAATGAGATGAAGGCCTTCAAAGAGGTGAGTAGGTCACGGGAGAGCTCGAGCAGCTAGTTGCCGAGCAGGCAGCGCCTGTCCTTGGCCTCCTTCCCTTTCTGTACGTATGTATTGCAGCCTGCAGGTTTTGACGTCAACTCCACCCTCGTGATATCCGACTTCCCTTCAAGCGTCGATGAAACCGCCGTCTTCAACCTGGTAAGGACTCTGCGCGTGTTGCCACTCCCTCCATCCCTCTCTCTGTCTGTCTGTCTGTCTGTCTGTCTGTCTTTGTGTGGCTGTCATGCAGCTCTGCTGGGTGGCCCCTGTGATTCGTGTGCAGCGCGTGGCCTCCCAGCAGGTCAAGAATGGCTTCTGCGTGGTCTTCTGCGACCCCCCAGCGGCCGAGAGGGTGGCCGCCCGCACCATTGTGTGGCCCGGCAGGAAGGGCGAGAGGAGACCCCTCACCGTGCAGCGCATTGAGCGGCGCCCGACTGGCCTGACACTCGTGACGGCGTCTGTCATGAACACCATTGATACGGTGAGTGTGTGGGTGCCGGAGTCGTGGCTGGAGCCTCCACTGCAGTGTGTCGGTTTGGGATTGTTTTGTTGGGTGCACTGCACTCACTGGCTTGGTGGCTGGCTGCAGCTGTCTCATGAGGTGCAGAATCCCGACGTGGCGATTCGGACAGCAGGCCGCAGGATGTCCCAGCTCGCCTTATCTGGTATGGTGTGGCATCATGCACCTACTGTACTCTTTCGTGTTGATTGGTGGGTGCACTCTGAGCGTTCGTTCTGTGTGTCTGTGTGTCTGTGTGTCTGTGTGTCTGTCTGCCAGGCGCAAGTGCGGTCTCCTCGATCGTGTCAGAAAGTACGCACATCAGCGTAGTCGACAAAGCGGCCCCCATGTATGTATACTGTATTTGTCACGCGTCTTCTTCAGGTGTCTCTGACGTGGCTGCAACGGTCAGGAGAGACGAATATTGTGTGTCTTCTACTCCTCTCCTCTCTCTCTCTATATGGATGGATGGATGGATGGATGGATGGCATGGCGTGCAGGTGCACAGGTGGGGCTCAAGCGAGGCTGTCGACGCTCACTCTCAGCAGGGCTCGTCGGGCCAGCAGCAGGGTGCTGGTGGTGGGGGTGTATGATGCGAGAAGCGTTGGCTTGCTGCCGGTCTATGTGGTGTGGTGATGGACGAATGGACGCAGGGCGGAAGAGGCGGTTGATCGATGGGAAGATGACTTGGAAGCGTCGTGGCGTCACGGCTGCTTAGTGGTGTGATGTGGCACGCCCACCAGCCTCACATATATGGCCGAATACAATCATTTCTACAATGTGTGCTCGGTGACCCTCCTCCAATGGCCACCAGGTTGGGCATAGTTTCGTGGCGGGTGCATTTGTCGGCTGTGGGGTATACGCAATACTCGGCCAGCATCGCACGTGTCATATGATGTGTCTCTCCTCGACATGTGCCTCGCTATTGCCTGTTCACTGATCAACCAAGCCTGGTTAATGTATTCTGAACTCTTAATGCTCTTCGATGGAGGCATGCAGCGGGTACAGCCCCCAAAGCAAACCCAGCAAACCTAAGCAAACCCAAACAAACCTAAGCAAACCGAAACCCTGTGAAAGGCCACGACGGAAGGGAAACAATCAATCCAAAGCAAAGCAAGGCCCAAGGCGAAAGGCCACGACGGAGGGGAGACAATCAATCCAAAGCAAAGCAAAGCAAAGCCAAAGCCAAAGGTGACGAGGGAGAGGAAACAAGCGAAGGGGGCCTTCGATGGGGTTGGTAGTGTTGGCCTTGTCAGCCGCTCCGTATGTGGCCCTGTTGCCCGCAGTGCCACCTGTCGCGTGCATTCATTCGGCAAGGCAAGGCACATGACAATGCAAATTCGTTGGATGGATTAATACACGCGTCAACCTCCAAGGCGAACGTCAACACCGTAAATTTGGATGGACGCCTCAGTTGTGCCAGTGCAGTTGTGTACACTATACATCCATATGCCGCCGTCGCAGAATTCTCTAATCCGTGGGTCACCGTGGTGGTGGTTAAGGGTAAGCTGCCTGCCTGCCTGTCTGTCTGTCTGTGTGGACATCTCTTTCGATGTTATCTGCCATTGTCTGTGCGTGTCTTTCAAGGTATGAATCGTGTGGATCAATTGATATCAATCGGTGTGCCGCTGAAGCTCTCAATCAATCGGCGAGTAGTATGCAAATACTTGGTCGCCATGCCCATCATCGCTGTCAACAAAGTGCTCTTTAGCGAGAGATCTGACGGGGATCTCAGACCAGTATCATGTGAGTGAGAAACCAAACCTCTGCGCAAGAAGGGGTATCTTCACGTGTTTGCAATGCCCATTGCGTGCATTCACTTAAGAGGCAATCCTTCGTGGAGGCCGTGATGCGATAGCACAAGCAGCACTGCTTGTGGCATCGGACGCATGCGTGAGCCGTTGATGATTTTTTCGTAAGATTGAACACTTCTTTGTGCTACCGATAAAGTGTTCAATCTTATCGCAGAGGTCAAAATGCTATCGCGTCGCATCCACGAATACACTCACGTCGCACTTGCACCGCACCACAGGCACCACAGACAGACAGACAGGCAGCTCGATAAAGGAGATGTGGGGGAGAGAAAGGCACGACAGTTGGCAGCGAGACACACATCCAGAGCTCACATGCGCACACACCACACGTCAGACCCACACATATATATATATGCAACGTATGTATCTACACCATGCAGGAACCCTTCGGGCAAACGAACGCAATCAGTCCGTCAACAAGAAGCCCCTCTACCTACCGAAAGATCGCCAGACAGCCTGTCTGGTCTATAGATCTGTCGCTACACGACCGCCAATGCGCCCAGCACATGGGCGTCATTGTTGATGACGTTGTGGCGGAGGGTCACGCCGATGCCGTATCGCGACGCCTCCAGCCTCACTGCCCGAGCGATGACCTCGCACACACCCATCCGCTGCTGCGGCTGGGGGGCGCCCCCCACGGCGAAGCATCGCAGCGCAGCGACGCCGGGCCTCCCCACCACACGAACGTTGCCGTGCCCCTGCGGACGCTCCTGGCTGCCCTCCTGCTGCTGCTTCACCGGCAGGCACATCACACGCGCTGCGATCAGGGCGTACTGGCGCACAGCTTGGTTGATTTGTGTGCCGATAGGCTCATCGCCGATGGGAATGGGAGGGGGCGGGCTGTCGGTCTGGTTGGTGGGGGCGAGATAGCTGTTGATGGTCGTCAGGACGTCAGACGGCAGGGCGATGGTGCGGCTGCGGAGGGGGACCGGCTGGGTGAGGGACGCCATGAGGCTGCGTGATGGGCGGAGGGACGCGTTGATGGTCTGCAGGGCCAGGCGGGGGATGGACTCGTTGAGGGAGGAAGAGTATGCCGTGAGCAGCCTGGCTCTTCCTTCCTTACGGAGGAGCCCCCACCAGTTGCTCGGCTCCTGTTGTGTGAGCCCGGCAGTCGCCACAGATGCGCCGTGCTCGAGCAGACCGACGAGGGCTTCATTGGGGCAGTCTAATCGGGCTGCCGCATCTGTGAGCGCCGTGTTGCCCTGGCTGTCGGTGGTGTTGATGTGCCGCGCCGCCCCATACCGATAGAGACGCTCAATGGTCGCATCCGCTCTGTCGTGGTACTTGCCGTACGCGAGATGAGCTATGGAGAGGGGCCACCTGCACTCCTGGTCCGCGGAGAAAGGGCGAATTGGGGGAGGGAGCTGGACGGGTGTGTTGACGACATCCGCCCCCAGCTTCTCGGCGAAGTACTTAGTCGATGAGCTGCTCCTGCAGCTTCTTGTCGCTCAGTGGCCTTGAACTGAAGTGATGGATGGGCCGCCACCCGTCGTCGCCCTTCTCCGACAGCACTGTCACGTCCCGCTCGCCGAGCATTGACCACACGCAGCTTGTCGGCAGAGCCCGACTTGCTGCGACACACCGCCGCCAGCAGGCAGTGTCCGGCAGCTAAGATGCCGTATTGCGGCTCCAGCATGACGTCCAGCACACCACACTTGCCGGCCAGCGCGGCCCTGCGAACTGCGCTGTCGCGGTCGCTGTGTCTGTCTGGTGGGATGTTGGGGGCGCCGGCGTCCAGCAGCACGCGCATCACGCCGACGGCCTCGGGCTCGTCCAGGTGCTTTGCGGCAAGTCGGGGCAGGCTCATCTCGCGGACGGCCGACACGATGGACCACGCCCTAACGATCTGATTGCCCTCGGCGCCTCGGTGGAGGAGGTCTCGGGCTGACCCCTCACTGATGACATTGCAGGCGATGCCAACAACCAGCTGCCTCGTCAGCTGGTCCGCGCCGCGGAAATCGATGCTGACGTTGTTAGGGCTGAGATTCGACTCGGAGAGGCCTGCCGACCAAGCAGTGGAGGGTCGCCAGATGCTCACTCGGTGCGGCAAGGTGAGGGGCTGGTCGGGCGGCACGGTGGCGTAGAGCGCTGGAGGAGGGGACGACCCCCAGACGAACGAGGGCCCCTGATTGATCGACACACACATGCACCACGGTCGTCGTGTCTCTCTGCCTCATTGGTGTGTGGTTGCCTCATCACTCACCGTCGGTGCGGAGGCTTCAGCTGGTTTCAGCGACACCGCATCCGTCTTGCCCTCCCACATCCCATATGTGTCCTTGACGAAGACTAGATGAGGCGTCTTGCCCGCCCTCACCCGCCGCGTGCCTCCCTCTTCGCGACGCGTCAGTTGTCCGTTGGCTCCGATGATGCCGTAGCTGTACTTGCACCTCACTACGAAGTCGGTGCGACTGTACAGCCCTTCATGAAGCTTTCCACTTTTGGAAGGGAGGACCACAGACAGAGACCACCTCGGGCAAGTCGGCGACGGGGGACTCATGGCGACGGGGTCTCGCGTGCCAAGCACAAGGGCAACTGCACGCACAGATGGAACACAAGCAAGCCGGCCGGGGCAGCTGCCAATGGGGCTGTGCTCGAGGAGCGTATCCCCACCCGCTCACCTGATTCGCCCTTAGCGATGTCAGAAACCTCTACACTGAACAGCGCCAACACACGGGGTCCATTCAGAGGGGTCTCACTGACATCTACACACACATCCACCAATTGACATCCACACACCAGATTCAGAGTGATTGATTCGAGGAACGTATCAAGGCGAGGGAAGATCCACGTACTTTCTCGCCTCAATCGGCTATCGTCTTCATGGTCATAGTCATAGCCATACCAGTCGCCGAGAAAAGCCATGATCCGTCGTCAATTACGAGCTTGGAAATTGAGGGAGGAGAGGGAGGAGATTTCCCTCCTTTGTCCCTTGGGCAGCCTGCAGCATCCTCACAGGCACACCTCAATCTTCAGCAATGGCGTTTCCATTCGTCGCCGGCGTCGATAGCTGCTGACGAGGTGCGAAAAGGTCAGCTGAATGAAGGACAGATGCAGATCATCCGTCAGGTCACTCTCTGTGCGTCGTGTGTGTGGCATTGTTTCGTTCATTCAGGTGCTCTCATCATGCGAATCATGGCGGAGCCGAGATGGTGACGTGGATAGGATCTTCTGCCGTTTCGACCACGGCTCGAAGGGGGTGCTGACGCGCGCAGAGCTCAAGGGCGCCCTGCTGGCGGTGTTCGGCTTCCCATTCGTCAAAAGTGACATTCAGGTGGGTCGGCAGAAAAGGATGGATGGACACAAACAAGGCACGGGTATGGCTGCTGGTGGTGTGGTGTGGTACGGTCCTGTGCATCAGCACTTGTGGGTGGTGGAGGGGCTCAGTCACCAGCAACCGCCAGGCCTCTCACGGGAGGTCTTTAGAGCCATCGTACGTAAGCAACGATACTCTCACCGACCGATCAGTGCATACTGTCGTCCATGCAGGTGAGGCGTCGGGCGGCTGATCTCATCGTTTGACCGGTCCTTCCGGGCCTTCTCTGCCCTCGACCGGCACTCACGCGGCTTCCTGCTGCTGGACGACATCGAGTGTGCAGGTCTCTCTCTGCGGGCAGCGACGGATATATTGGGGATCCATTGCTGAAAGCGCCCGGCCTCTTTCTGGAGGTGAGAAGAGAGCTTCAGCTGCGACAAAGGGCGAAAGGGGAAGTCTTTCTCGAGGGCCATGAGGACCCTGTGGTCTCTCGCCCTTCCCCTCCCCTCCGAATTTCCGGCCGGCGGGGAGGGTCAGATTCCCGTCATCCTCGCCCTTCTCAGGCAGGCAGGCAGGTTGTCAATTCTGTCTGCCTGCCTGCCTGCCTGCAGCCTGTCTGTGTGGACATCTCTCTCGATGTTACCTGCCATTATTGTCTGGATGAGCGGGCCAGCGTGTTGGCCGACTCGATGAAGGCTTTGGTGGTCCGGATCTTCTCCTGCAGCATCGACAACGCGCCGACTGCACACAACATAGATGCACACACACATAGAGAGATGCACACGCAGATGGACACACACACGACATCCATCCATCCATCCATGTGTCCATCCAGATCCATACAGACGCACCGTGCTTATTGGCCGCCATGGTCTTCTTGTTGGTCTGAATCTCCTCAGTGCCGGCGAGGAACGAGGCACCTGCAGGTCGGACAGCGGTATGTGGGCCGGGAGTGATGTGTGCACCGTAGAGCTCGCTCATAGTGCCCACATACCGTCTGTTGCGCAGCCTGTCCCCTCGCAGTACTCCCCCCGCCCAGCCACGGCCAGGGCGGCAGATACGAACGCCACCACGATGAGGGGCGCAACGAAACTCGTCATCGCTGCCAAAACTCGCTATCAATAGCTTTGGCGGCCAAGAAGCGATCGCAGCAGAGATTGCTTGTAAATTACCTAGTATACAAAAAAGGATCCCTCTTCACTGATATATCGCCTGAGGACATTCTTCGATTCCGGCCACAAGGACTACTGCATGGGGGGACTCAATACGGATATCGATGGCCACGCACTGCAGCTCCTGCAGCGACTGATCCCACTGATTTAGGCGGCCCTGGGGCCTGGACCAGTCAGTCGCCTTTGTCCGAGACCTTGCGGTACGTATGATGCCATGCACACTGCACGATTACACTCGTGGGCATCAGTGTTCTTTCCCATTGTGCTGTGTGTGCTGCATGTGCACGTGCAGTGGTGTTTGTCGATGGTGTACCCTATGGAATTCGTCCCTCAATTCACCGCCCATGGGCATCGCCCACGTGACGCTGTCCTGCTGCGAAGGACGCCCGCCAACAAACACTCAAGGTCAGGAAGGGGTGAGAGGGCGACTCCTACAGGCAGATCAGAGAGCAAGCAGAGAGAGAGAGAAGCAGAGCTTGGTTGATGCAGGCGAGGTGTGGGCCAAGCGGCAGATCAACAAGCGTGTGCAGACATCTCTGCTGGAGACAGACGTGTTTGCCCCGTACCCAGCCGGGCAGACGCCGCAGTGAAGGCGGAAGCCAACACAGGTTTTCTGCTCGGTGACTGACTGACGATGTAAGTAGAGTAGAGAAGCCCTTTATCTATCAACGGGCTCACTCACTCACATTAGCTGCGTGGTAAGTTGGGTGGTGGTTCATAAATACGACATTTATTTGACAGATGGCCACACACACACACACACACACACACAGGTCCATCCATCCACAGCATCCATCCATCGCACCATGCAAGAAGGTACGAATGCACTTCCACCCCACACCACCCCAGCCCAGCCCACCCAGCCCATGGCATGGCCCTTCCTTGCTCGTTTCCTCTTCAGGCCCCTCCAAAACCACATACAAACACACACGCACACATAGCCAGGCAGGCAGGCAGGCACACGATGTGCCTTTCTGCTTACGTCATCGGCCGGCCGGCGGGTCGGATGCATGGACGCATACTACATCCATCTGCATCCGTCAGGCGGGCCGCCTCGATTAATCGCCCCAATCAAAAAGATATACACAATAAGTCTGTTAGTATGACGGATGGGCCTGATAGGCAGGCAGGCAGGCAGGCAGACGACATCCATCTATCCATCCATCCAGTCCTTGCTAAGCCAGCCCCATGAGGCACACATGCCATGAAAACAGACAGGAGGAAAAGCAAAAAGCAAATCCACGCACATGTATGTCTCCATGGATGGGTCGTCTCGACCTTCCCTCGCTGCCTCCCTGCCTCCTCCGTCCATTCAGCCAGCCATCCCATCTGCCTCTGCAGGTCTGTCTGTACAAAAGCCTTCCTTCCTCTTGCTGTCCGTCCCTCCATCTGTCTATCTATCTCTTTGCGACCTAACACCTACCTGCTGTGTATATAAATACGTACACAACCCACAACACAACACAACCCACGACAAGGCTGAACACAAGGCAACACAGGACACACACACTCGTGTGTGTTGGGTACATAACAGGACAAAAATGCGTCAGGAGCGAGCCCAGTAGAGTCGGTCGGTACCTCGGTCGGTCGGTCGCAGCAAAGGCACCAACTAGACTAGACTGGCCGGGGGGAGGCCTCCATCCATCCATCCATCCAGGCAGACAGCCAGGGATGCAGGCATGCACGACACACACGGCTCAGAAACTAACGACGACACCACCAGCATCGACTCAGTGGCTAACTGGCTGACTGCCTTGCTGACAGACAGACAGACCGACCGGCGCCTCACACAGAATGCATACACGCAAGCTCTCGACAGCTGCCATCATACACCGTCCATCCATTCATCCATCCACCACGGCACACCCACCGCTCACACGGAATTGCTGCTCTCCTCCCTGGATTCCCTGGAGGAGCCCCCATTGTTGGAAGGCACCTCGTCGTAGCTGGTGCTCTCCTCGACGTTGGTCTCACAACACGTCTCGACCTGACCCTGGGGGCCTGCACCACCAGCCTGACAACCGGGGGGCGTCACCTTGATCGCCACATTACCATTGTTGCTGCTGCTGATAGCGGCGGTGGTGGTGGCCGGTAGGGAGAGTGTCATGGCTCCCTTGCCGGTGGTGCTGGTGGCGGCTATGCGGGTGCGAAGGGGCGAGGGGACGTATGGGTCGAAGGGGCCGACGAATATCAGCAGCACAGGCAGCAGGAGCAGGCCGTGGCACATCCCCAGAGACAGCACCTGCACACACCGATGGGTGGGTGCAGCAGTGGGTGGCTGGGTGGGTGGGAGGCTGTGGCTCTCATGACTCGCCGTTCTGCCTGCCTGTCTGTCTGTCTGTCTGTCTGTGTGAGTCTTACGAGTGTCATCATTCTGAAGAAGATGACGAATATGTAGCTGTCCATAGTGAGGATGATCAGCATGGCCAGAAATGTCGAAAAAGAGCCGTGGAACACAGGATTGCCCATCAGCACCAGTGTCTCAGCCGCCCTGCAACACAACACAACACAACACAACACAACACATCGCCCCAGTGGGCCTCTCAGACTCCAGATGTCATCCCAGGTATGTATATCGAAGCGCACCTGTGGGACCTTGTTGGCCCAACGGCGTGGCCAAAGGTATGCGCAATGTGAGTGGTCGAGTCCACAGAGAAACCTGAATGGACACACAACACACACACGCAGGCGCCCACATGTCTGTCTGTGTGTGTGAAGGGGTGGTGAGGGTGTAGTGTTGTGTTGTGCCGGCCGTACGTACCGATGGCGAGTATGAGTGTGACCATGGTGATCATGTTGAGCTGCAGGTCCCAGTGGTACATGAAGCCGAAGAGCCCCACGTCGATGGACACCAGCATGCACATGACCAACAGCCAACTCCGCCAATGCCGCATCAGGAACGTCGACACCTGCAGCCAGGCACCACAGTCCACACGTGAGTGAATGCATTCCGCCCCCCCCCCTCTCTCGCTCTCGCTCTGTGTCTCTGTGTGTGCATGTCATGTGTGTATCGTATCGTCAGCGAGCGTACGATCATGACGGCGATGAGTGCGTATCCGAGGCTCCTGAGTGTGTCTTCCAGGATGGAGATGTCGCTCTCGTAGTAGGGGAACATGTCCGCATACGGAAAACAACGCAGCAGCCCACCTGCACGCCCACACACACATACGGATGGATGGATGGATGGTGGACACACACCAGAGAGTGCGGTGTGAGTGTCTTGGAGCCCTGAGGCCCTCAGGTGCTCAGGTGCGTGTGCGTACCCGTGTCCTGCTCTGCCTGTTTGCAGTCGTGTCGGCTGCCCTCCACCAGGTCGGCCCCAGGGATCCTCTGCCGCGCGAAGAAGCGGAATCGGTAGTGCTGCAGACCATCTGATCACACACATATGGAGGGCAGACATTTGCAGATACGTTCGTCTGCGTAAACACATCCATCCATCCATCCATCCATACCAGCGTCGAAGACGAAGTCGCTCCTGAGGATCTGATACTGTGACCGATCCAGCCATCTCGACAGCCTGACAGACACGAGAGGAGAGTGAGTCCATTGATTGTATGGTGGGGGTGTGAAGGAGGGAGTGGGCGGCGGCGCAGAGGGGCGTGCGTGTGGGCGTACGTGCGGTTGAATCGAGCTGGGTCGTCTTCCATCGCGTCGAGGGTCTCCTGGCTTGTGCGGCTGTAGAACTCGTACATGCCGCTGAAGATCATGTCGGACGCATAGGTGCCGTTGCGGACGCGACCTTCCAATGCCATATACGCCTCCTGCGTACACACACATTCGCATACACACACATACACCAAGTAAGTAGACACAGCCATGCCATGCACACCACACATGCGTGTGAGTCTCATGTGTCGGTTGGTCGGTAGGTTTGTGTGCATGTGTGTATGTGTGTGTCTCACTGACCCTGACGTCTTTTCGCCACCACTGCGTTTGGTGGGGGAAGACCACAAAGACGTCCTCGCCATAGGACGGGAAGCTGGCGAAATACTGCTGCCAAAAATCCTACACACATGTACACATGGATTCACACAGCACAGCACAGACAGCAGAGCACACACAAATGAAGGACATTGACGTCGGTACGCTCAGGTGATGTATGTATGTGTGTATGGAGGTACGGAGGGAGGTACCCGATAGTATGAGTTGAAGGGGGTGAGTTCCAGGAGGTTCAGCCCGGCGCTCATCTCGTGGATGCCCCAGTAGGACGCACTCCAGTACACGCACATCACCAGCAACACCATTGCCTACACACACACACACACACACACACAGACACAGTCACGCAACACCTACAACTGACTCATTCAAATGTCCATTTGAGGGAATCGATCGCTGGTTGCTTGGTGACCTGCCCTGCCCTGCCCTCGCTGGCCTCCCTCCGTACCTGTACAAAAGGTATGGTGACCATCCTGCCCCAGCCCCGCCGGAAGAGCCACCTGAACCACCTGCCGATTGTCCCCTTCTGCTCGCCAGTGCCCTCGCTACCACGCTCATACGGATACGCACTCGGGTACGCCAGCCGAGGCCTGAACACCGCCTCGCGACACGAACCCTCCCTTGGCTGCGGTGGCTGTGCCGGCGGTTGGTGCTGTGGCAATGGCTCTTGCCGCTGCTGCTGCTGCTGTCTTCTCTGTTTGATGGTCTGCTCCTGATGGTAGAGCTGCTTGGCAACCAGCTCGAAGGTCGACAGATTCGCTGCGCGCACACGATCGCATCACATCCCGACACATCGACCAGCATGAGTGAATGATTGAACCAATGTCTGCAGAGAGAGAAGCCCCCCAGACGTGACATGTATGCACAGACTTACCCTCGTCGTCAACAGCGTCGCTCTCTGCGCCCCCCCTGCACGCGTCGCGCGAGGCAACATTGCGCAGAGACGATGCGGCCGTGCTGGCGGGCGATGGCGAAAACGGTGAAGGGCCCTCCTTCCCTGCTGGGGAAGGGGCGGCGTATGGAGACTTGGGTGGCTGCTGCTGCTGCTGCTGCTGTGCTGGTGTTGTTTTTGCTGTTGCAGCGACCCTGGCTCTCCTCCTTCTTGTCCTGGCGGGTGGCCAGTAGGCCTCGATGAAGGACAGCTTGCAGTGCTCCCTCTCGGCGTCGATGCACACGGCCGCCAGGAAGAAGGTCAAGACGCAGAAGTACCCCTGCGTCCATCCCATACACACATGACACACAACACAACACAACACAGCATGGAGCAGGTGTCAGTCACATGGTGGGTGGGTGAGTGGATGGGTTATATGTCTATCTACATGAGTCCGTACCAGCAGCAGAGACATGGCGGTGACGATGCAGAAGTTGCTGATAGCGAGGTACGGCGACGTCGCACCCACAATGAACGATATCAGGTTTGTCAGAGTCGTGATTGTGATCGATATGCCTGCGGCAGCCACACACCCAGGACACATAATCGACGTCCGTCCCTCGCCACTCACCCGCCGCCGCTCTCCCTTACCGCAGTCCTTGACAGCGAGAGCCACCCGTCTTCGTGGGTCGCTGATTTTGGCTGCCAGGGCATAGCTGTTGAAGATGACGAACATGTCGTCCACACCGATACCCATGCACAGGAACGGAGTGGCCTCCGTCGGCGGCACGTGGGTTAGGCCCAAAGCGTAACACACACCCGCACCGAACAGAAATCCCAACACAGCCGCGCCACAACCGAAAAAGGCCGACACGGGCCTGTGTGTGTGGCGAGAAGCGGAGGGACGAGGGGTGTGGTGTGTTTGTTGTGTGTCGGTTTGTGTGTGTACTTTGCTTTGTAGATGTCCGTGGAGCAGCTGACGAGCATGCAGTAGGTGAAGATGATGATGCCGCCGATGAGGTAGCGCACGTAGTCATACAAACCAAGCGTCGTCGACTTCTCCAACTCGTCAACTGCACACACGGATGAATGAATGGACGAATGAAATCAATGCCTGCCTCTCCCTCCCCTCTCTCATATATATGTGTTGGTTGCGGTGGGTTTGGTGTGCCCACCGATGGATCGTCGAGCGATGTGGTGGACCCTCACGCCCCGCTCATCCCTCAGCTTTTCCTTCTCCTCCTCCACCACTGCGATGAATTCCTTCTCCCAGGCTACGGTCGCCCGCTGCACTGGGGTCGTCGCGGCCTCGATGGCGTGGCCCCCGTAGTCCTGCAACGCCCAACGGAACAAAAAGGCTGACACGCAGAGAGAGCACCGGAAGGTACACATCCCGATTATGGGTGAGAGGTATGGAGGCTGGCCTGTGTGTACCCTCTGCTGATTCGACTTTTCTTCCGTCTGGCGTGGGCGTCACCCCGCCGACCATCAGATCGACCGGCCACCGGACGAACGCACCGCTGCCCTTGCGCAGAGCCAGGTGGTTGGGGTAAAGGATCGACCGATTGTAGTCGCCTGCACATGCACGCACAACGATCCATCCAGCCATCCATCGATTAAACAAACAGGCAAATAAGACCCATGCACCTCTCTCTCGCTCTCTCTCTGACTGACTGACTGACTGACCGGTGGGGAAGAACTCCAGGACGCTCTCATGCTGGCAGAGCTTGGTGCCATCCTGCACACACACGTGCTCCAGGCCGTATTCGCGGCCGTCCACCTCAACGCGGATCGACTCTATCTTGCCGCGCAGGTCTGCCAGTGCCTGCAGGGTGTCCGGGTGCACCAGTGGGTGGGTGCGGTCGCTGCGGTCCGATGAGGGGTCCTTGTCGACTATCAAGTAGGCGAACCGAGGCCAGCCCTCGAAGGTGGTCGTCAGAATGTCCCAATCCTGATCAAATCGATCAGGGGCGGGAGGGAGGGGAGGGGAGGGAAGGGGAGGGAGGGACAGACAGCCATGTGTGCGATGCGATCAATGTGTTTGTTTGTTGTATTTCTCATCCATCCTCCGTGAGAGTGGGTGGATACGTAACGTACGTGTATGGCCTGTGAGTTGGGGATGGCGTAGAGGGCGAGTGGGTCGGTGTTGGGGTTGTAGCGGAGCAGACCCATACCCATCAGCGCGCACGCCACCACCGGCACCCACAGGAACTGACACACACACAACATACTCACACAGTCCAGCCAGTCCCCCTCTGTGCTGTCTGTGCCACCCACATGCACGTGGCACATATTGTGTGCGTGTGCGGTCACTCAACTCACTCACTGACCCAGCAGGGATGGTCGAACACAAAGGTCGTATAGCGATAGAAAAACGAGTCGATGGCCTCCAGCAGGCGCTGCTTGCGCCCGATCAAATCGCACCAGGCCCCTCCCCTCCCCCTCTCCCTCCCCCTGTCCCTCTCCCGCCCTCTCGTCCGCTTCGACGGCGTGGCAGAGGCCTCGCAGTGATGCGGATCAGCCAAGCTGGCGTCCATCGGCAGGAACTGAGACGCTCTCGGGGCTGACGGACTCGGCTGCGATTTACTCATATCGAGTGGCTGCGATGGTCTCATCAACGGAGGGGCTGTCAGGCTGCCTCCATGCGGCTGTGCGCTGCTGGCTTCAGTCTGTCGTCTGTCGTCGTGTCAGCGAGCGGCGCTGCTGCGGGGAAGGTCCTATCTGGCCGCGAGAGAGATCCTTGAGTTCAGTTAGGCGCGCTCGCGTTGCTGCGGTGCGATTGTATGTATTCGGGAAGGGGAGTTCTGTCTTGGGTTTCTCTCTCAGGATAGGGGTTAGGGTTCAGGGTTTGGCGCGAAACCTAACGGGCTGGGGAATGCTGTCTTGCTCGTTATCACACGCTGCGCGTCGAATCCCCCTCTGCAGGAGGCTGCTGTCATCCGCTGCTGCGCCAACTGCACCACCATCAGCAGCACGTCCGTCAGGAGGAGCAGGACCACCGCGGCCTCATCCCGAGTGGGCCTTGAGTCATGGCGCCCCTCAGATGGATGAGGTGGAGGCCTTCCTCGAGAGGCGTGTGTTCAAGTGGAAAGCCACCAAGATGTGCACTGTGTGCAAGGTGAGATCTGTCGGCTCAAGCCGGGGACGTACGTGTTCATTGCATTGCGAATTGTGAGTTGTGTGTTGGCGGGGATGTGGAGGTCAGAAGGAGATAGTGAGGGGTTTGGTGGAGCCGGTGGAGTACTCATGTCCGACGCTTTGGCGGCTGTACCACGGATACGTCATGCTCAAGAGAAACTGCCCCAACCAGACGTACGCGCACAGACAGACAGACAGACAGACGCACCATCGGCAAAGACAGAGAAAGTGCGTGTGTGTGTGTGCAGCCATGTGAGTGTGGTGAAGGTGTCTGATTTGCGGAGCGAGGAGCGGCATCAAGTGTGGAAGATGATACTACAGCACAAGAAACAACACAAGCAAAGCAACCAGAGCGACAGTAGCGGAGGTTGATCACTCTCTGCATATAATGCATACTGCCTCTCTCACTCTCCCTCTCACTGGCTGGGCTGGGGGAGGTGAGGTGCGCGCGTCGATGGCTACATCCCGTTTGTCTGCACCTGTCGGCATCAAATCGGACTCGCGTTCGCCCACTCGTTGCTTGAGTTAACTAACGTATGTATTTACACACGCCACGCGACAACCACCACACCACACGACAGGACACAGACACGACACGACACACGCCGCGCAGACACGCACGCAATTGTTTGTTTGCAAATAACGAACACCAACAAGTGTCAGTCAATCATCGAGAGGCGTGAGTGACCACATACACCCACCCACCACACGCGCGATTGAGCCCTCCCAAGTGAGCAAAATGGGGCATGGGCACGCGCTTGCCATCTTCTCTGGCTGGTCGGCGGCATGCAATGCAATTCATCCATCCATCCGCACCAGACAGCGCATTCAACCGAGCCAATGCCCTCCCTCCCTCCCTCCTCCCTGTCTGTCTGTCTGGTCCGTCGTTCGTCTCAAAAAGAAGGAAGCGTCAAAGAAGAGAGCAGCAAGGGTGGATCGGACCAGAGAGACGGACTGCAGATGAGCGACCAGACAGGGGCGCGATTGATTCACGAACACACGATTGATGACGTGCACCCACCCCAACCAACAAATTGTGACTCAGTTGACAACTGTCTGTCTGCCCCCCATCTGCCCTCAGACCGTTTGTCTGTACACATCCATTCATTCGTTGGGGTCAGTGTCTTTCCTTTCTTGCTTCCTTGCAGCTACGACGCGCCCCCCGTGCATCCATCTGACCCTTCGCCCGACCATCCTCTGTCCGCACCACCATCACCCGCATCACCCGCATCAGCAGCAGCAGCAGCGTTGTTGCTGGCCCCACCGGCTTCTGCCAGTTTGCTTGGGAGCCGGGTCCACCACAGCCCACTTGCACCGCCGCCCTCACCATCGGATGGACTAGCAGCAGCAGCAGCAGGGGCCTCGGGTTGCTGTTGGTGGCCGGGAAGTTGCGGGGGCTGTGGGTCGGTGGGTGAAGAGGGTTGTGATGGCGGGATGGGTGGCGGCAGGGGGTCGTCGAGGCGTCGCGTGATAAAGGGGTGCGTCAGCAGATCCTCGGCCGTGGAGCGACGGTCGGGGTCGCGCTGGAAACAACGCTCCAAGAAATCCTGAATGAATCAGGCAGGCAAGAAATGAAAAGATGACCTCAGCACGTCTGTCTGTCTGTCTGTGTGTGTGTGTGGGTACCTTAGCTACGTGTGAGAGGTGTTTGGGTATGTTGGGTGTCTCCTGTGAGAATCCGATCTTGAGCATAGCGGCCATCTGGTTGTCGAACGAGTCCCATGGGTGGTGGGCCTGGGCCATCTCGACCACCACACCCCCAAGTGACCAGATGTCCGCCTTGCGCCCGTAACCCTTCTGGTGAATCACCTCCGGAGCCGTCCACGGCAGGGTACCTGTGTCATGCCATTGAATGCATTACAGACAGATGTTGGTCGGGTGGGTGGAAGGGAGGGAAGGAACAGATGTCGGGGTGTGGGGGTGCGTGTACCGACCTTTGATGGTGGTTGCCATCGACCGTTCGGCTTTCCTGGAGCAGCCGAAGTCGGCCAGCTTGGCGTTGCCCTCAGTGTCGACGAGGATGTTGCCGCCCTTGACATCTCTGACGTGACATGACACATTATGACAATACACACACATACATCCAGCCATCAATCCAGTCCATCTGTCTCGTGCTTGCGCCTGTCTGTCTGTGTCTGTCTGTGTCTGTCTGTCTGTCGGTGGTTGACATATATATATCATATGACAGACAAATCGCACCCACCCACCTGTGCCCGCCCACCTACCTGTGCATGATGTTTCTGTCGTGCAGGTATTTGAGCCCCTCGAGTACGTGTCGTGTGTAGGTTGCGATGGTCTCCTCCTCAAATGCACCGAAGCGCGTCAGCATCTGTGCCAGCGACCCCCCCGGCATGAACTCCATGTAAATGTACACGCAGCCGTCGATCTTGTCGTGGCCTGCATCCACGTGGGCCATATTGGTCACATTCACAGGTAGGTGGGTGTATCCCTCCTGCTCGCGTCTCTCTGTGCGTCACTCCCTCCGTCCCTCCCTCCCTCCCTGATTAACTCACCAAGGTATGAGACGATGTGTTCATGTCTGAGCTCCTGGTAGAGGTTGATCTCATGCATGTGCTGGTCGATGAACTTCTTGTCGGCTGCCTCGTCCACCAGCAACTCCTTGACCGCTATCCGCCGACCCGTCCGCACCTCCATGCCCTCATACACCCTGCCCAGCTGGCCCTGACCTATCACACCTCCGCGAATCCAACGCACACTCGATCCCTCCACAGGCGAATGCGGGCTGCCCGGGGGCGACGCGACGCCTGCTCCCCCCCTGCTGCCGCCACCAATCATGCCGGGAGTCGTACCAGGACGTCTTGCGGTCGCTTTCTGCTGCTCGTGGACATACTGCTGCGTGCCGGACCGCATGATGGAGGGCGGGGGCAGGTCCTCGAACTTGGTGCTGGAGTCCTCCAGGTTGACGCCGCCAAGCGATTCGTCGCTCTCACTGCCCTCTGCTGCCTCGACCTCCTCCTCCTCCTCCTCCTCCTCGTCTACTTCGCCGATCCGTGGTGGGCGCCTCCTGCCCCCACCACGATGGCTGTCGAACGCCCCCTGCCGAGCAGCTACCCACTCGCGATGCGACGTCACGTTGGACCCACTGTCGCGACGCTCACCAGTGGCATCCCCTGCCCCGGCGGACCTCTCCCCCTCCTCATCTGGCGCCTGCACAAACAGCTCGTAGCCCCCTTGGCGAGACTCGGCCAGCCGCTGGCGAGACGACGGCCGACTGGTGTCACGGTCGAGAGGGCGCGGGCGACTCCCATGACGGGATGCAGGGGCTGACGAGGCGCCCGACGGGTGAGGGCTTCGGGGGCTCACGGGGGGGCGGGGCCGACCCTGCGGTGTGTGCGGGAGCTTGGCTGGTGCCCTGGGTGGGGGGGACGGGGTGACACCCTCCCGGTGCCCATCAGCGCCGTCCACAGTGCCCGCCTTCTGCAGCGGTCGCAGCCTCGGCGATCGTGACCGGGATAGAGGGTCACGCCCTCCACGGATGGCCGAATGTGCGCTTTCGGTCTTGCGCTCGGGGACTGGCGAGGTGGCTGAGGAGAAGGAGTCCTCTAGGTCTCTCACGCGGTCGGGTGACGCGTGCGGCTGGCTCACGCTGAAGCTCAAAGAGTTGTCGGACGCGATGGCCTGCGGGTCGGGGGATAGGAAGTCCTCACTGTCCAGCAACGAGCACGACTGCGACATCGACAGGGAGTCCTCCTTGCTCCTGCCTCCCCCCGACGTCCTCTGGCGCGGCCTCGTGTGGGTGGCACTGCCGTCCGGCCCGCCTCTCGCACGCTCGGTCGACGTTTGTCGCGCCAGTAAGCTGTCCCACTCCGCCACATCGCCCAGGGGGTCGCCTGGCGACCGACGGGAGCTCGACCCGCCCGGAGACGAATGCCGACTCACTATATCCACAGCAGGCAGCAACATGTCATCGCTGTCCTCACCACCACCACCACCGCCACCACCAGCCCCAGCCCCGTTCATGCCCCCCTTCTTGCGCCGCGGTGGCGTCTGCAGCGGGCCCAGGTCGATGCGATGGGTGGCCCTCGGTCCAGGGCTGGACAGCGCCCCCTCCTCCGGGCTGGGGGGCTGCCTGCGCTGCATGGCCAGGAGCGACACGGCCGGAGGGGGCGGGGGGCGACCCATCGGATAAAGCGGGTCAGATTCGCGCCGGGGCACCTCATAGTCCAGCTGCCGACTCCTGCTGAAGTTACGCTTTGGGGTGAGGGGGTCGGTGGGTGGGATGAATGTCGGGGGCCGGCTCCTGTCTCTGTCTCCTCCCCCAATGTTGGCAATGGGCGGCAGGATGGTCTTGGGTGGGTCGGCCTTCCACGTGTTGGGGTGGATGGGGGGAAACCGGGGGCTGGACCCCTCGCCAGAGCCCGTGCCCATCTTGTACCGACGGCCACTCGAGCTGCCGTGCCGCGAGCTGCCACCCCCAGTAGACCCTCCTGCCGATGGAGACTGCCGATTATTGATGCTGTAGCGAAGATGAGGCGACTGGGTGGGCCGAGCCCCAGGGGAGACGCTGTGCGGGCTGCCGCTCGGCGAGACCGTCATGGGTGGGGGCGGTGGCAAGGTGGGGACAGGCATGTCTGGATCGGTGCTCCAGTGGCCGAGGTTGAGCCGCTGCTCCTGCGGTGAGGGGTTGGATGTCGTGTCGCTGCCCCCGCTGTCGCTTGGCGGCTGCCGGCCGTGGCCGCCCGACCCTATCGAGGGCGGACGACGGTCGGAGCCGGCCTCACCTCCAGGCGTCCCTGCCACCCTGAACCTGCGGCCGCCTCCACTGCCAAGGCTGCCGATGCTCTTACCGCTGCCCGTGCTGCTGGGTGCCCCTCCGACTCCCTCACTCACATCCGCATCTGTGTCGACTCGCAGACCCGTGGTAGGGCGAACACGGCCTGGAGGGAAGGGCAGCGGGGGCTGAGGGGGCGGCGACTCGCTGTCGCCACGAGGAACCTGTGGCACTTGCCCAAACTGGGCGAGCTTGGCCATGTTTTCGTCCAGCCTGCCTCCACCACTGCCTCCAGGCGGCAGTTGACGACTCGACAGGCCGCCACCAGACTGAGGTGTCGTGCGATCCGATGAGGGGCTGCTGCCTCCCGACTGGCGATCTGAAGCGATGTTGGACCCGGCTATACTCAGAAGCGACCTCCCCTCTCGACCGCCCCAGCGGAAACGGTCCCGCACGCCCTCCTGGGCCTCGCCGCTCTTGCCGTGCTGAGACGATGTGGGCGCCGACCCACATGCGCGAGGGGCGATGTAGCCACGACGGTGAGTGGGGCCGCCCGACACGTCCTCGTCGAGAGGGCCCAGGTTGATGGGTCCGGGTGCTGATGCGGGCGATACGCCGTTGGCCAGCTTCGCCAGGGGGGGAGAGGGCTGCTGGCTCTCGTGGAAGGGGGACAGACGCTCATCGAGGGGATGCGGCCGTCTCGACATCCTCCCGGCCGCATCGCGGGCAGTGGTGGTGTGACTGTGGTTGGCGGCGAACTCTCTGGCCTCTTTGACGATCTGGTGCGCCGTGGGCGACTTGGTGTAGCGCGTGTCACCACCGGGTGAGATGGGGTTGGAGGGGTTGGACAGCGGGGGGGACGGGGGACGCGCTGTGCTGACCGACAAGCCCTTCTTGTCAAACAAACGACGGGCCGGCAGCTGGCTGAGGTCGGATGCTGAGCTCTTGCCGCTCACGCCTGCGCTGCTGCCCGGCACACCACTCGATATGCCGAGACCTGATAGATAGACAGATAAACACATACACAGATAGATAGATGGACACAGACAGATAGACAGACAGACAGGCCAGCCGCTTTGCTGTCTTTCCCCCTTCCCTTGTATGTTCTGTTGTGTTGTGTTGTCCAGGTGGCTGGCCCACCCACCTGTGCTAGTGTTTGACAGCGGGTGAGGCTGCCTGCTGTTGTAGCCGTTCCGAAGGTGCTTCCCTTCTCCGTTGACCATCTCTCCCTGGTCCCTATCCCCAGGCGACCCGCCATAACGCGTTGTTCGCTGGCTGCGGGGCGAGTCACCATGACGACTGGAGGGCTCCTCTCGTGGCTGTGGCTGGTTCGGGTGTCGTCGAGAGAGTCTGCTGTCGACTGCATAGATGCTCTGGAGCCGCTGCTCGTCCGATGCGTGCGACTGGCGAGAGCGATGCATGACGGCGGCGCGTCAACACAGGTGCAGAAAGGCACGTCAGGATGCGTTGGTCGAGCTCATCGGGCCGTAACGTCGATGGCGAGGACAGACAGCCTTCGGCGTTCGCGATGCGATGTGAGGGTCCGCAGCCGACGCCATCAGGACAGATCGCAATTTGCCGAGATTTTTTCGCGAAATCCTTCTTCCCTCTGCGCTGTTGTTGCTACGGGAAGAAGGAGAGAGAAAAAACACCAAGAGAAGACGGGCGACATGGCTGCGAGCTTTTGAGGTCGCAGAGAGAGAGCTTCTTTCTCCTCTCAGTTTCCGCCTCCCAACACACAGCATGACCCAAGAGGTGGTGATCGGTATCGACTGGAGCGGCGCAAAGGTCAGTCAGATAGTCATCGCATCGCATCGCACCGCATGGCTGTGTTCGGGAATCATGCTGATCTGCGCGTGTGTGCAGGAGGCTGGCCGAGCCGTGTGGGTCTCACGGGGCTGCTTGTCCTCCGACGCCGCTGGCCAGCCGCCGGTGTTCCGCCTGACCGAGTGCTTCCCCGCCTCAAACCTTCCCGATGCTGGCCCGTCGCGCGACGAGAGCTATAAAGCCCTGCTTGCTTACATCCGCGCACACAAGGGCACTGTGGGCTACATTGGTCTCGACGCACCCGTGTCGCTCTCCGAGCTCCTGCTGGACCGTTTGGAGCTTCAGGAACACATCAAGCTGGCCGGCGACACCGCCACCTCATCATCCAAGGCACACACTCCGGCCGGCGACCAAAGCGGAGCAACGCGATGGGGGCGATTCATTGAGGCGTTTGGCGAGGCGTTCGACTCACCAGAGGCCTTCAAGCGGGCGTGCGATGCTTGCGGGAGCGAAAAGGAGCTCAAGAGGGCGAGTGACGTCCTCCACAAGACCCCCTGGCTGCCGCATAACGTCCGTATGTTCCGACAGGCGTATCACTCGCTGGCCAGCCTGATTGCGCCGCTCGTCCGGTCAGATGACATCCGCGTGGCGCCGATGCAGTCGGCTGCAGAGGGGGTGCCCCTTTTGCTCGAGACCTGCCCCGCCAGCCTCCTCAAGGCCATCGACAGCAACAACAGAGACGACGGGCAGCGGCCAGCCAAGCGACAAAAGACGGCGACCGACGGGAGCAGTGGAAAGGCCACGCTGCCACCGGCGCTATATCAGCCGTACAAAGGCACCACCGATGCGCACAGGCGGCAGAGAGAGCGGATATGGGCGAGGTACGGCCCACACATGTGCGTTAGACACAGTCGGATCTGGTTGTCCCATCTGGGTGTATGTCTGTGTGTGTGTGCCTGCAGCTTCGAGGATGGTTCATGTGAGCTGGTGCGGCTTCAGACGGCCGACGATGGACAGCTGAGGGCGCTGTGTGTGGGGAATGCGGGCGGCGACGCATTGGATAGTGTGCTGGCGGCTTTGTGCGTGTGTGTGAGCCTGCCGATGTGCGGCAACGAGCTGTTTCCGTGGCCGCGCACGGGGCGGGACGACGTGTACCTGACCGAGGGATGCGTCTACTGCTGACTTACGGGGTGAGGGACATCAATAGCGCTGGTCGGCGGGCGGCTGTGCATGGAGCTGTGTCCGTCTGTGTCCAAAGGATGAACGGTTGCGGAAGCTGACAGTCTGTTTGTCTGTGGCGAGACAGATAATGACTGACCGGCTAAGTAAGGGCTTGATGGGATTTTCCGTTTCCTTGCGTATGAGTGTCGCACCTCTCAGCGTCTCTCTCCCTGTGCACTGCCTGCCTGCCTGCCAGAGGCCCGTGCAGACACGCCTAGACAGACAGACAGACAGGCTTTGTTTGTTGAGAGTTCCCGACCTTAGTTCTTCTCCCCGCTCATCCATCCACCCATATAGGAATCGTTTTGTTTGCTACCCACCCTGTCAGATGGGCAAGCCCATCTGACAGGTGAAGGGAAGGAGAGCCGTCCCGTGGGTGTCTAGTCGCTCATCATGGCGCCTTCGCCTGCGGTCTTCGGCCCCTTCTGGCCGGCTGGGATGAACACGGTGGGGTGAGGTCTTGAATGGAGAGACACGGAGACGCCGCTCCGTGCAGTGGGCTTACTGACGACGGCTGAGAGCACAAGTACTTCGGGGGAGGACGGAAGCCTCAGATGCTTGAAATCGACAAAGACACAGCTAGATGGATGCGGATGGGTCGGAAAATGGATGACCAGATAAAGCAAATGGCGCAAGTATGGGCCCTTTGGACAAGGAATTCCTTGTGCATCCAAGAATTCCTTGTTCCTGATAAATATGCTTTTATTTATTTCTTTTAAAGCAGTTTTCGCAGTAAGTTGAGAATGCAAATATACACACGCCCCTCCCCCCCCCGCACCGTTAATTAAGGCCGGCTATGATGTCGCTGAACTTGAGCCGGGAGACACGTGGGAAGGCCGGCTATGATGTCGCTGAACTTGAGCCGGGAGACACGTGGGATGCTTCTCCGGCAAGGCCTGCGGCAGCACCTTCTTCAAGAAAGCGCTGCTATCCCTGCAATGATCCAGACACAAGGCAAACCACAGGCAAGCACGATTGACAGATGCATTCTGTGTGGGGGGGGG
>CDMY01001019.1:142643-157889 GCA_001179505.1 Vitrella brassicaformis | reverse complement strand
GGGGGGGGGGGGGGGCGTGTGTGTGCGTGCACTTACCTTTCGAAGAGTCGGCCCTGACGCTTGCGCTTTTTCATGGTGTCGTCATAGTGGGAGTACCCCGGCATGAGGATGTTGGCGGTGAATTCACCGAACAGACCCTCGTAGGTGATGCGGGCCTTGCCGAAATGAGTCACCTTTATGGGTAAGTCCATCAGCAGCTGGATGTTAGACCCCTGCACCAAACATGAATGCCGAGACACACACAGAGCGCCATCACACGGACGTACAGATGAGTCATGCGTCCTTGTGTGGCTGCAGCATGCATGTCATTCGACTTACCGCGTTTGCATTGGTGCAGTATTTTTCGCCCGTTGTCTCTGTAAAAAGCTTGGCGAAACACTGATTGGCGTTGCCCACGATGGGGTTGGCCATGCACGTGCCTTTCGCCTCAGCGGCGCCCTGGTCGAGGGCGACTGTGATAAGCTTGTCGGCCACACACACCTGGCTCTCGGGACAACCTTTCGTCGAAACCGCACCGAAGATCAGGTCGTACTGGTTGCCACCATGAGCAATCTCATCTATCTGGATGAATTTTACAGTGCACGATGTCCCTACAAAACAACAACACACACACACCCCACATGCGTCGGCCGCCATACTACGTGTGTGTTATGTTCGCTCCCTCAGCACCGACTAAGGCCTTGCCAGCTGGGAACTTCTCGTCTGCAGGCATCATTGAAAGCGGCGAAGAGCAAGGATGCGATTGCAAGAGCGGCTCTAGAGCTGTGTTCCGTTCCCACCCTTCTTGGTGCCGTAGCGAGTCGACGTCGTCTGGCCCTCCAACAGCGAATTTATACCACTTCTCCCTGCACACAGAATGGTAGCAATAGGAGGGAGGCATTCGGGCGTCCATCTAGGCAGGTCTTTGGGTAGCTAGATGCGTACACGTGTTGAGCTTGATGGCGTTCAGGGCCGCAGTGTTCAGCTGGTGGGCGGCCGCAGTGATCAGCTGGTGGGCCGCAGTGATGTCCTTCTCGGCGTGATCCAGCTGCAGCTGCACCAGCGAAAACTCCGCAGACGAAGCCAACTGGCCACCTGCACACGCACACACAGAGAGAAAGAGAAAGAGAGAGATTTCCACCATGTGGAGGGACGGATGGATGGGCGCGGCCACCTACCAAGCTCATGAGCGGCCACCGACACCTCTGCAGCCATAGATCGGCCATCCCGCCATTTATATACACCAGAAAGCAGCATACACACACAAAATGGGCCGATATGCCATGATGTATGGTGGCTCGGTGTGCATGTGCTTCCCTGTGGCTTACGTCGGTCATCGGTGCGCTGGGCGGCCAGCAGGGGCTGCACGATGGCCACCAGACCAGCCAGGAGAATGGCCCAGGCGAAACGCGTCATGGCGGCTCGATCACAGACGTACAGTCGCTCGGCTTGAAAGATCTCCCTGTGGAGGACGCTCTTTTTTCAAAAGCGGGAGACTTTAGACTTTACGCAGGGACCTCAGCGATCCAAATGCAATCGTCTCCCGGATTGAGGACATCGGAAACACCACCAGACGAGAGAAGTGCAAAACTGGGTTTCCACTTGTCAGCAGTTAAGCTGCTAAGTCACCCCACATAGGTCCGCATGCGTAGGATGCGGCGTGGGTGCGGGTAGCGTGTGTGCTTCGGGGAAGGACGCTGGCTCTCATGATAGATGGATGGATGCTGTGCCGGCTGGCTGGCTGGACATACACACAAATTGTCGATGGATGGATGAACGGTGGCGGTAGCCGACAGTACTGACAGATAAACACACCACGACGTTCCACCTGCAATAAATCCTGATCGACCTGGCCACAACACCCGGCCGGCGGTGCTCTCTCATGTGATTAATGTGATAGCGGACAGAGACACAGACACTCACGCATGCAGACACGCAGAGATTCGGCGCACACAGACAGACCTTCTTGCGTGTGCATCCGAATGTTGGAGGTGCAATCAAAGGAGCCAGCCAATGTTGAATCAACCATTTAGCAAGCACAGCACGCCATGGCCGGCCACCACGGCACCAGACATGAACCATTCGTTGAGTTGAACGCATGCAACCATCGGCAGGCAGGCAGGGGCAAACCAGCGGCGAGAGAGGAAGACGTACAAAGAAAGCACACACAACACACGTGCAGTGCAGGGCAGTGCAGGGCAGACAGGAGAGAATGATGAACGAACTCCCACATTCATTGCCTGCAGTTACACAAAGTACCTGTCTACACCAGTTAGTTGCTTGGGGTGGCACCCACTCACTCACGAACATGCCAGACAGACAGACACAAACGCCGACCTACCTACCTTGCGATGCGATCGATGCATGCCGTGTGTGTAACACAGATGGATGGATGGATGGATGGACCAGCAGACAGACAGACCTTTGGGACCAGACCAGACCAGGGCAGGGCAGGGCAGAGCAGCACAGCCACACTTATAGGCAACAAACCACACAACACACATTGGTCGTTGGGTGGTTGGTTGGGTCCCGTATGAGGGTGCATTCATTCATTGGATAGACACACATCACACCAAAGGAAGGCAAAGCAAATAGGTCGTTCCTCCCTGTGCCTCCTTCCTTTCCTTAATTTACAACATGGCCATGGTCTTCTCGCCTGTGTATTGGTTCTGCACCACAGCCACCGACGCACCGAAGAAGATCCACACAGACGGGATCGCTGCAAACAAATGACATGCACAGCACAGCACAGCACACAAAGAGAAAACCAAACGGACAGAGACACGCAGGAATGAGTGAATGAATCGACCTGACTGACTGTCCTCTCTCTCCCCCCCTCTCTCTGTGTGTGAAGTGAAGTGCAACGACTATACTGATCGCGTGTGCGTGCCGTGCCGTGTCTACATACATGAAGAGAGTCCGAATATGCGGCAGACGATGGTGTAGACGACGGAGTCGAGGGGGGCCTCGAGAACGGCCCTGAACTTCTTCATCTGCAGCAGATACTCACGGATCTTCTCCGAGTCAGCCGAGCAAAAGTGCATAGGAAAACCTTACCAATCCAATCAAATCAATGCACACACACAAATGCATGTGGCTGGCGTGTGTGGCATCCGCCCCGCCCAGCCATCCATTGTCATTATTATTACCTGAGAATTGGTGTCCCTTGCGAACCTGCAGTGCCTCCCTCCCTGACTCGTACAGCTTCTTCTCACGACTACACAGGTTGTGACACACATGATGGATGTCAGCACGAGTGCGTGTGCATCGTTCCGGTCGGCACTCCACCCACACTGACTCCCACACTGACTGACTCACTGACTCACTCACTCGTAGTAGTCGTGCCACTTGCTCTGCACCTCTGCTGGCGTGGGGGATATCGAATCTGATCAACACACCACACGCACACAACATTCGGGCCACCATTGCATGCCGATAAGATATTGGAGGTCTCACCCACCCGGTGGTGGGTATCTTTTGAACACCCGTACGGCCTCGGTTTCGTCTCTGGGGTTGGAGAAGCCCGTGGGCTCGCCCGGCCCGGGGTCGAACTCTGGACTCAGGTTGTGCCGCTGCTCCAACAGATCCAAGTAGTCACGGATCTTGTCCGTCAGAGGCTCACTCTGACACACACACACACACACGCGCGCGCGCGCACACACAGACAGATGGGTACATGTTTGGGGGGGTGGCTGATGGCTGACGAGATGAGACGTACGTTGTCGAATAGGGTTTCGAGCCCCAGTCTGGCCCTGTACATGCGTATGTTCTCGCAGAGCTCTCCCACGAGCTTGGCCGCCTCCCTCTCACACGTGTGCGGCCGCAAAGCCGGACCAGGGGTCACGTCAGCGTCAATCCGCTCGGGGTAATCCTGAATCAAGGAATGAACCACACACACGACAGACACGGCAGACACAATCGTCAGCTTCATGGATGGATGGATGGATGCACCTTCCTTCCACCGACCTTTCTGGCCGCCTCCCTCCCTTCCTCCCTCACCTGGTGTGAGAGCAGCTGGTTGAGGTCTCTCCACTGTTGTGGGTTCTCGAAGTCGTATTTGATGCATGCCGGGTGGTGGTTCTGCAGGTTGCCGAACACCCGCTCGTGGTTGAAGACCACCTCGATCGTCTCGTACGGCACAGGCACCAACGTGTCGTCGACGCGCACTAGGTCCATCTGGGGGGCGTACGGCTTCTGCGCACGACGCTGCGCGTGCTCCCGCTGCTGCGCCTCACGCGACACACGACCTGCGAGAAGTGAGCGACGGAATGCAGAAAGCTCTACAAAGGGTGGATGGGCGTGGGGGGGCGCGTGTGTGTGTTGTGTTCTTGCGTTGTGTTGTGTTGTGTATTACGTACTTTTCTTCCTGGGTGCGACTTTGGCGGTGGTGCGTTTGGGCCGTGGGATGTTGCTCATGTGGGGCAAAGAATCGTACTCGTCCTGTGTGGTGTGGTGAATGAGGGGGGGCCGGTGAGGTGACAGCATAGACAGACAGACAGACAGACAGGCCGACCCACCCCGGAACAAACAGATGCACGTGTGAAATCGGGTACGTGAGTGTGGATTGTCAGTCAGTGTCCCTCCCCCGGTGGGGTGGGGCGCACCTCTCTGACGGTCTGGTCTTTGACCTCGGTGTCGGCCCACATGGAGTCGAAATCGCTCGACGGAGAATCCAGGCTCCCGCGCTGAAGTGACGTGACGCAGCCACACACCATACACACAGATGGATGGATGGATGGATGCCGCTGTCTGTGGGCTGACTGGTGGACAGACTCAACTCACGTGCTCAAAGCTCCGTGGACGCTGGATGGCGCTCTGCACACACCCACAAGGTCACATTCACAAAAGGCATCGTGGCTGGGCTGGCTGCATCTGTGTGTTGATGACACACGTACCTCCTCGGTGTCGAAGGTCTCGGGCCTGCCAGCCCAACGCACTGCACACACATACACAGACAAAGACGCATGAGCATGATAGGCAGGAAGAGCCAGGCGTCCATCCATCAATCCATCTGTGTGTGTGAGTACATGGCAGGTAGTATCTCATTCGCTGTGTGAGTTCCCAGAAGGTGACGTACCCCGACGGCCCCTCCTCGCGAGTCATCACCCACACGTGCTCATCGCCGTACGGCAACGTACCCTACACACACACACACACACACACACATGGATTCATCCGTCCGTTCATGTGATGCAGTGAGTGAGTGGATGCACGCTCTTCAGCCACCTTGCAAACGTATGCATCCTTCTTGGTGCCGAGCAGCAGGCCACAGAGGAGGAGAGCATGGTCCTGAACGGCACCCTGCCTGGTCACACACAGCCATACAGCCATCCATGTGTCTGTGTGTGGTGATGGATGGATGGCTGGATGGATGTGTATGTATGTGTGGGTGTCACCTTCTAGCGAGTAGGAATGATGAGTTGTACCAGCGTTTGATTTTGCCCTCCTTCTCCTGCCGACCCCCTACCACGAAACTCAAACACTGCATCCAATGCAGCAACTTGCTGACCACAACACACACACACACACACACACAGAGAGAGAGAAAGAGAGAGAGGGAGGAGGGCAGGTGTTGTCTTGGCTCTGTTTAGTGTGGATGTGTGTCGATCTGTGATTCCCTTGGCTACTGCTCACGAAGCGGCCGCCATCTCCTCTGGTATGACGATTGGCGTGACGAAGCACGGTAAGGGGTACATCTGCTTCGTCTGAATTGCAACATGTCATGAATGGACAAAGACAACCACAACCACACGCAAGTACCGCCTGCCTACCCACCCACCTGTGGGTGTTCTGCAGCACATGTCCACGTGCGGTCCTTTGGACCGTCGGGGAAGTCCTGCAGATACTCGTTCTGGAACGCTGTGAAGTCCTGATGCATGGATGGATGGCACACAGACAAGATAGATAACACAGCAGACAAAAACAGGTGGATGCGTGGCTCCATAGCCCGTCCATCCATCCATCTGACCGCATTCCACGTGTCGATGGCCTTCCGAATGGCGTCTTCGCGAGACTCCTGCACCCACACACATACGGCAGATCCGCATTGCACGTGACGGATTGTTGGGCTGTCCGGGTGGGTGCCCCCTTACCACCCACCCACCCACGCACCGACCTCTGTCTTGGGTTTCTCGATGCGCAGCGACTCGTGGAAGTCGGGCCAGAAGTAGCACTCGAAGAAGATGCTCGACGTCCCCACCGTCTGCAGACAGACAGACAGACAGACATCCACCCACACATGCATACGTACGAGAATACACATGCAGCCAGCCAGCCCCGCAGTATGTATCTTATCTATGTGTTGGTTGATGCATTCGTTGGTTGATGCATCCATACGTCCATACTTAGGTATGGACGTACCTACGTACCTACCTACCTTGATTTGTGAGCCGATGAGGGGCTCCTTGTACCCCTCGACCACACGTGTGTCCAACTCCACATCCCACGGCTCCTGAACACACACACACGCGCAGACAGACAGACAGACAGACAGACAGACAGAACCAGCCAGCCAGCCCCTCCTGGATGCGTATGTATGTATGTATGGATGTATGTGTGTGTGTGCGTGTGCACCTTTCTCCTCCGTTTGCCGCCATCTTCGTCTTCGATGTCGTCTTCGTCGTCAGCCGTTACCGCATCTAGATGGGTGGGGTGGGGGATGATCGATCGATGGAGCACATGACAGACGACAGACACACAGACAATGAATGCAATGCGCAGCAGAGAGAAAACAAGCAGGCAGGAGTGTGTCGGTCGGTCGGTCGGTCGGTGCACGGGTGGGTATGGACGAGTGGTGCGTGCGGGTGCACCTGGTCCGGCGCGCCTTTCCTTTTTCTTGGTGCCCTGCACACACACATGTTATGACGGTTGGTTGGGCACCTGTTGCACCTGTTGGTGGTTGGTTGGTTTGGGTGAGTGTGTAGGCAGTGCAGTGGTGTGTCTGTCCGTGTACATGTGCATCCGTACGTACGTATGCTAGAGATCGTTTCTGGATGTTGTTGCTGCCCGTGATGTCGGCCAGGTCCACACGGCAACCTGCACACACACACACACACACACACAGACAGGCAGGCAGACAGACAGACAGAGGCATGCAGCGACGCCCTCGGTCGCGTTTTGTTGCTCTCTCTCCCTCGCCATCTCCCTCTTTCTCTGTCTGAGCGTGCTTGTGTGTCTGTGTGTCTGTCCTGACCCCCTAGGAAATCGGAGCTGAAGTCGTCATTGTCCCACACCTCGATGTCGATCGAACCTGCGTGACTCACACCAACGATTAATCACATCGACTTTGCTGCCTGGCTGGCTGTGTTTCGGGTCTCCCCATCTCCCTCACCCTTGGAGAACATCTCCACGGGCAATGCGCTGCGGATGTACCTGACAAAGAGACACCCACAACACAGACAGTACACATGGATGGATGCGTTCCAAGGTCTGTCTGGGTGACTGACTTCGGGTTGGTCCTTGAGCGTTTGCTGATGAGTCTGACGGGGAAGTAAAAGTTCTGGTTGAACACCGGACGGGTCGTCCTCTCCCGCACCGGAGAGTTCTGAATCTGTCCATCCCATGGACGGATGGATGTGTCGGTGTTAGTTACATGCCAACACACACACACGTCACTCGCCGTCAGTCAGGTGTACATGGTGGGTGACTCACTCACTGACCAGTCCGTCCCACTTGACGCGCACGAACGGGTCGGAGCTGCCGGTGTCCGAATCCGCCACGGGCAGATTCTCACACTCAAAACCGCAACACAATACATGGATACACAAAACAGACAGACAGACACAGTCAGAACTGGGCAAACAAACCAGGTGACCCTTGCCTACCTTTGAGATCCTGACGACGAGGTACTGCTCGCGGATGTCGAGTTGCGACAGGAGCGCCGCGCCACGGGGCTGCTCCGGGCGCACCTTGACGCTGGTACAGACACAATGGACACGTGAGTGGGTGAGTGGGTGAGTGGCTGGATGGATGGATGGATCAGCCTGAGCGTTGACTGACTGACTGACTTGTCGTCTTCGTCAGCGGTTGCGAATGCGCTCCTGGGCTGACACTTGACATTGCCGCGAACCATGCCCTTGCGAAGCTTATCGGGGGCCGACTGCAGACAGACAGACATATATGTATCAATCAACGCACACACACGTTTAAGGAGGTGTGGTGTTGTCTGTGTGTGTGCGTACGGTGAGTATCTTGACGTCCCCCTTGAACACCGATATGTCCAGCACCGACTTGAGCGACAAAATCGCCTTGCCTAGGAAGGAGCAAACGGATCAACGTCAGACACAGACGCACAGACACAGACGCACAGGCACCCATACACAAGACAAGCCACACGTGGCCGGCCTGCGAGAGAGTGAGTGCGTGTGCACCGACCGATGTATTGTGTGGGTTTGAGGTGGCTGAGGAATGCGAACACCTTGACGGCGAAGTAGGTGTTCTCCAAATGAGACTTGGTGCCTTCATGCACACACACGTGATGGCATCATTACGTGTCCATCCATCCATCCATCTATGGGTCAATGCACCTGGGCAGCGTCGTTAACACAACACGCTCGCCCGGTTCTACTCGCTGAGCTCACCTTTGAAATGGAAAGTGGGAATCTGCTTCCAGAACGACCTGGAAAGAAAGAAATAAAGAAAGCACACACACACCAGGTGCACTGCGCTCATGAAGCCGGCTGGTCGACCGGCTGGCTACATGTCTGTCTGTCTGCATGTCCCGCCCGCGCGTCACATTCGATCACACCTACGTACGTCTTGTCGAACTTGGTGCTGCGCACGCGGAACTTTCCCCCCTTGTTCCTGTGCGCATTATATATCCAGTCAGTCAGAACACATACATACGCACAGTCGCCGCCCATATACCGATGTGATGCATACATACACGTGTACGTGTGTGTGTGTGTGTATGTACGTGTGTTTCCATCAATGTGCATTGCTTGCGTCCACTCACTTGGGCACGGCGAATTCCAGCCTCTTGGGCGCGTCGATCAGCGCCTTGTCCAACGAATCGTTTGGGCGGAAACCCTGGGAGGGGGGGAAGGAACAAACACATGCACATGCATGGATGGACGGGTGTGTGCCTCCCTCCCTCCCTGGTCAGTGCGTGGTACGGGGTTACCCAGTTGTCGAATTTGAGCTCGAACGAGAAGACCTCCGACAGCTCACACGTGATCGACAGACGCTGGACCTCAAAGCCTACACACACATCCATACGTCCATCCATCCATCCATCCATGCTCCTGTGGAGCTGTTGCTCTCCCTCCCTCCGTCTGTCTGTGGCTGACTGTTGGTTTTGTGTCCCTTCTTGACGGTTCTCTTGACGAGAATGACTCTGTCCATGCTCTCGCTGGCGGCGTCGTAGAGCGACAGCTGGGCGCTGGCATGGTGCGTGTTGAACGTGAAGTTGTTCAGCTTCCACATCTGAATCAGAATGAATGTCGTGGGCGGTGTGGATACACACAGTACAGTGGGAGGGAGTGGTGAATGAGGGAGGGTGTGTGTCGAAGGAAGGCGTCATGTCTGTGGTTTCTCACATCGAACGTGACGCAGTAGTCCTTCAGGTCGTTGTAGCTCAGCCTGCACGCACACACACACACACACACACATCTCCTTCCCTCCCTCGCTCCCTCCCACCTTGCCTTGCCTGCCTTTGGTCTTACTTACTTGAGGGTCCGCGGAATGGAGACCTTCTCAGGAACGCGCAGTCGCTCTGCGAGTGCATTCATCCATTCAGACACCCAATCATGTACATGTGTATGTCCTTGGTGTGTTTCAGTCAGGCTGGTGAGGTGTGTTTTGAGGTTGCTGTGCTGTGCTGACTGTTTGCGCCCTTTTCGAGGTAGTAGGCGTCCGTGTACATGAAGGTGCGGCGAATCACGCCCCTCTGCACACACATGCGAACCAACCAACGCAACAAACACGCACACAATCCGCTGATTGATGGCGTGGGTGGCAGGCAGGCAGGCAGGCAGGCAGGCAGGTGTTCGGTCCTTCCCTCACTCCTTCCCTCCCTCCCTCCCTCCCTGACCCTCTTCTTCTTGTTGACGTGCCGCAGAGTAACGACATAGAAGACGTCCTGCTTGCTGTTGGTCACGTTCTGAATCCTGCACAGTCTGTCTGTCAGTCGGTCTGGCTGTCTGTCACTCACGCACCCACCCAGTGATTTCGAGTGCCGTTTCCCACAGCCTCAGTCTGTCCATCGGGTGCGTGTCATCCATGGCCGCCTTGCGACCCTTCTTGAAACGAGCGTAGTCTGCACACGACAGACAACCAACCACCACGACGGACACACGCGAATGAAGATCACGCCTCCCTCCCTCCCTTGCTCGCTGCGCAGGTGCGTACCCCTACCTTCATTGCCAGCGAGTATTTGGTTGTGCTCGAGGTCGGCCACCTCTCTCTCAGACCTCCCTCGGCCCTCCACCCCTCCCTCACCTTCACTCTCGTAACCCACATTTTCCTCAACACTGTCATCTTCGATCTCACGCACTGCCCTTCCACCTACCCCAGGACCGACATCCAGGCGCACCTCCTCCACGCCAACACCTCCAGCACCAGCAGAAGCAGCAGGACGAGCCGGTTCAATGTCTGATTGTTGTGTGCGTGGCGGTCTGCCGCGCCCGCCAGTGAGGCGTGCGCCTCTCGCCTCCTCTGAGGAAATGCCCAGCTGCGGCGGCGGCGCCAACCCGACACCCGCCATGCGATGCGCCCTTGAGACGGGGGCGGCCCCCAGCTCATCATCATCATCATCTTACACGGATCCCTAGACGCACGGAGTCGTTTTGGCGGGAGCTTTGGCGAGCTTTTGCAAATCTTCCTCAAAAAATTGCATCCATTGCCCGCACGCCTGTCAGCACACCAGCATCACACACAACACCCCCATACCTCAGGGGCGTCGGAAACGAGCGAAAAAAACGGTGAAAACAGCACCAGGATCGGGGAACACACCAAGACAAACAGGGAACCAAAGGGACCGGACGCTGCAGAAGGCACGCAGGAGGCCACACACCAGCAAAGGAAACCCATAGAGCACGCTTGGCGTAAGAAGGGCAGAAGAAACGGCGAAGAACGCACGCAGAAAGACACCGCCACACGTCTGCCCCTCAAAGCGCACAAAACATGTTTCTTTCCCACACAATACATCGGTCGGTGCACACGCACTCACTCTCTCGCGGGCGGCCACGTGTGTCTTGTGTATGGGTGGACTTGTAACAGTGCAAAGTTATCGGCAAAATTAATAGATAATTCAATAAATTGCTTTGTGGTTGCAGATTGGCTTTTACAGACATTGAATGCTGCCGCAGCATTTATGAGAGAGTTTTATTGGTAATTCAAACTCTGGATGATGTACAACATAGAAGTATCTATCGTCGTCTCTTTCTTCCCTACTCATTCGTCGTAATCCTCACCCGCCAATATCTCGTCAACTGCCTGGCACACTGCACTGCTTCTCCGCCCGCAACATAGGTGTCAAATAAGCGGTCACTGTTAACCAGCGACTGGTCGACAGATCTTGATGCTCGAATGGAACAACAGGCTGTCAACAGCTTCCGTCTCGTCATCTTGGTGGAAACGGCACAGGCGGCACACCAAGTTCACCAAATCCGCCAGCCGCCGAATTTCGGGGTGGTAGGTATCCACTATCCGTATATACGAAATGTGCAAGTGGCAGACGCTCTGCACATACTCGCTCTCGTATGCCTCCTGCACCGCCTCCTTCACATTGGCGTATCCGTGGGAGCGATTGCACAGACGTTGATAGTTCGTCCGCATCCAGACGTGATGCACGGCAATATCACGTGCCTCCTCTCTTGCCTCGCCTCTTCCTCCTCTCATTGCTCAACTATTCTTTTGGCAAAGGGGGACACAGTAAGGCTGAGATAAGGGTGAACGTCTACGAAAGTGTCTCCTTCTTCAGAAAAGCTTCTTCACCCGTATTCAATTTGTCGGTCACCAGTTTTTTTAAAAGACTCCAAATCCCCCGAAAAAGACACACACACACACACGGCACAAAGAGGTAATTCAAAAAACCGGAAAAAATACAAAAGGAGGAGAGATAATGATTAAGAAGGGAGCTGTCAGCGGGGCGGTGTTCAGGCGAGGATTGTGGTGGTGAGGGCCGCCAACAGCAGCATACAGACAGGATGGCCCCTGCACGCAGACAAATCGAGCAGACGAAGGTGTGTATCGTCTTTGGAACGAATCCGTTTGTCTGTGTGTATGCATACGTGACTGCGCCTGCTGTTCGTTCGTCCAGCGTTCTTGGATTGTCAGTTGCGTTCGGGTCGTTGTCATCATCCGCACCGTCATCATCCCCATTGTCTCCCGTGGGGACATCACTATCGTCATCTCTGCAGAGGCAGATGATATATTGTCATTCAGAGAGATCAAGTGATTGATGACTCCGTGATTCGTGTGCATGTCTCACGTGCCATATGTGCTATCTGTGCCATCTGTGCCATCTGTTTGTATATGTGCCACTACACACACACACACACACACAACACACACACACACACACACAACACACACACGTCAGAGGCGTCGCTCGATGTCACTTGTTGTCGCTTCTCCTCACCGGGATACCCTTCTCCCTCCGAATCTTGCTCCTGACCGATTGACAGCTTGCCGACCCTAATGTAGCCTTTGTCATCACCCTCCTGGCTACTCGTGTGTCTCCTAGAAACAAGCTCGCTCAGTACGTGTATGTATGTATGTATGTATGCGCCGACCAGCAGAGGTAGTGATCAGATTTCTTCGTTGGGATGCCCAATGAGTATGTGTCCCAGGGTTCTGTGTCGGAAGTGGCTTCTGCCGGCCCTTCAGACTGAAAGAGATCCTGTACAGGTAAAGATCTGCAGTTGGCGCTATCGACATCGGCGCTTCCCTTCGTCACTGCAAGGACGCCGCCGCTGTCAAGACCTGCATGCAGCATTCATGTGTGTCTGCACAGAGGGTCTTGTATATGGCTGACAAACCAGAGAAGCTCACCGATTCCTGTCAGTGTGACATTACATGGGTTTCCAACGGTGCATGCGACGGTCGGCTGAGAAGTATGAGGGCCTGCAGTATGTGGCAGATGCAGACAGCAATCATGTATTCATTGAGCTATATGCCTGTTGTCTCCACCCGTGTCCCACCTTTAATTGTCAGTGTGCCTGCACTCGCTTTCCAGTTTCCGAATTGCCACGCTTCTGTGCACCCCGTTGGGCACCTAGCAGAAAGCCTGCATCCAGCTCTTGTTTGCCACTGCTGCTGTTGACGCATGATACCCACCAGCAAAGGAAACGGGTGTCGACGGGCATCAAAGCTTTTCCGAAGTTGTATACTGCGTGTGGAGGCTCTTGATCGGGTTGGCCGATGAATATCTCTGGGTCGAACAGTTGTGAGTCCATTCTAGGGTCAGCGCAATCCCTTGACGAAATGAGCAGACGGTTGTCAGAACCAAGGCCTTCAGAAAGAGAGAGAGAGAGAGAGAGAGGAGAGAGGAAGAGGAGAGTCAGTGACAAGAGATCGACGTCAAGCATCGTCATTTGCCTCTGCCGCCAATTTCCACGGAACAGCGTCCACCGGCCCAACAATCGGCGGCACTCAACGTTCCACTAGGACCTGCAAGAGTACTGACGTGCATATGGACGTCTGTCTTTCAGCAGAGTTTTGAGTCTTGTCCTTCATACCGTCGACGGTCAGGGAGCCAGCTTCCATGGCAAAGTCGCTCAGGCCACTGCTGGGATCACAGGAGCGCTCATGTGTGCACCTACACATATATGGATAGACACCATACACCCATATATAGTGTACACAGTCACAAGTACTACGCACGTACCAACACAGCTTGATATCGCCGTCTGTAATCGAGCGGGCGTAGTCTACGCCGCTGCCGAAGGTAAATTCCAATCTTGTCCCGTCGTCCTTCTGCTTCCCAGTCGCCATAGTAGCGTCGAAAGCACTGTCGATCAACTGCCCGCTCGTGCAAGAATCCTTCGACAGAATCATCTTGTCCCCCTCTTGGAGTTCTGCATCAGTGCAGTTCATGCACACAAGGAGACATCTGTGTTCGGCTGACTGCGTCAGTCGAAATGAGTATCGGTTGTGTCACTTGCCTTCTCCCGTAATCTCCACTTGGCACCTGCCGCCCCTTATGCAGGTTTTGGCTGTATTGCTGTCGGGGCCACCAGGGCGCTCTGTAGGAAGGTTTTGCCAGCCAGCAAACACTGGATGCTCCTAGCTCAGGAAGCGCAAAAGGTGCTGATTCCCCTCACCAGTGATTCTCAGCGTGCCGATTGTGCTGGCGGTTCGCCCCCTGCACCCATCCATGCGAAACAGGACACGTCGGTGACATTTCTGAATCTCTATTCTTTACTTACGCACCAACACAGCGTGTAGTTGCCAGTGACGAGAGCCTCGCCGAACACAAAAGCCCTCTTGTAGGAGCAGGTGTTGCCAGTGCAGGTGTATTTGATTCCTGCTCCTGCACTGGCAACACCTCCGTCGGCAAATACACCACTCATTTCTGTCGGTGGGAATTCTGCGATGCAGTCAGTCCCCTCGTCGGTCACATACAACTTGTCATTCTCGACGATGCCTGCCCATGAGTGCAATGATGTGTGGTGGACTTACGCAGAAAGCCATGAACGTCACCCATCCGAAACACCTACCTATTTGATCTTCTGGATGGTCTTCTGGATAGGCAGTACAATTGTTTTTTCTTCGGAATCCGGTGAAGCAGTCAAAGTGCTGGTTGGGAAGGGGGCCTGATGTTGAGCTTCCCAATTTCCACACGCTTACCCGCAGCTGACCTGCACAAGAATGAATTCGCGCTTTCCACAACCTTGCGAGCGAATCTCAGCTGCTGACCAGCAGAACTTGAATCCACCGGCCACAACTGTCTTGCCTTTAAAGCGAAAATTCCACCCGCTTGGCGAAGAAGACACCGCAGGAGTTGTCCCAGCTACCCCTGCACCTTCCCTGCATGCAGCGGCAAACGAGAGAGCGTGCATTGAGCTGTGACTCGTGCAAGGGATAGCGCCTACCCCGAAAGAATGTCTTGCGCTGCGGAACCGCTGCAGCCCTCCGATGCATCATGGATGTACATGTAGTCTCCGTTTGAAAATGCTACATATATGTATATGCATGCACGCATGTACAATTCCATAGACACCGTCCCTGCTTGGCTCACTTGGTACATTGATCGGACAGCAGCTCCCTCCCAGGTCGATGTTGCAGACGATATCGGCACCTGCACCGATAAATAAACATTCAACC
>CDMY01001019.1:122116-142343 GCA_001179505.1 Vitrella brassicaformis | reverse complement strand
CCCCCCCCCCCCTGCTTCGCTTCTTTGCCTTGACGTACATGTGAGGTGTGCCTGTACGGCGACCAAGAGAGCGAATCTCAACGTACGCACCATTTCGAAGTGGCGGGTCCTGGCTGCCTTAGTTGGCGCTGCTGAGGACCCAGGCAGTGGACAGTATGGCAGGTTTTCCAGCGAGCCGATTTGGGGGCTGACTGTGGGCGAAGCTCGCATCATGCCACTATTTTCTTCAAGTAGAGAACATCCTCAATGCCATTCCCGAAATCCCTCATTTCTACAATCTGAAAGAGGAAGGGGAGACATGTCGATCTTCGACCTGCGTGAAGGCAGCCATCATTCAGCCAATCGCAGTGCCCGAGGAAAACTACATGATCCTCGGCGAAATGACCGGTGTGCCGTTCGCCGAGGTGCTGGCCATGATGGAACACTTTGTGAATGAGTCGGCCAAGGTTGTGAATCTTGTGATTGACCCCGCTACCACTGTGTCGGTCAAGGGGCACGTGTCGCTTCTTGGAGGGGAGGGCGCGGACCTCTCTTCCGTCAAGATGCCTTTTGGGCGGTTTTTGGTGCTACTTCTGCTCGAAGGCGTCTATCGACTGCACCGACACGGCCTTTACCATGGCGACTTAAATGCGTAGACAGAGAGAGCTGCACAATCCAGTGAGACACGGAGACACCATTTGTCTTATGAATGCATGCATCCATGTAGCGGGAACATTCTCCTTCCCCTGCACCCCACGGAGGCCATCGACCCAAATTTCGGCTTTCAGATCCCGGGCGAGGTAGTCAAGCCTGTCACGTACATGCAGTCAACCCTGCCCTCTTTTTCTCCTTGTCCTCTCTCTCTCGTGTGTTGTGCAGGAAGGCGTCATGCTGTCGACCGAGATATCAGCCAAAGACCTACAGCTCATCGACTTCTCGACTATGCGCATCATACCCCTGACCGAGTCCGCGCCATTCGAGTGGGACGACATCGCACATATCAGCTCCGGAAGTATATCAGGTCTTCTCAAAACGATGCTTGCGCGCGACCCCGGCGATCAGAAGGCCCTCGACATGCTATCGGCACTGCTGGACCCCAGTGAAGCGTGCTTCGTGCACAGCACACGATATACTTCAGGACGGCAACTCATAAAGATGTTCGAAGACCCCCGATTGCATGCAGATACAGGTACCATACACGAATCCGTGTATGGGTGTGTGTATGTGATGTGCCTCTGTATATCTCGGGTGGCTCTTTCATGCAGAGACCGATGCGCGGCGTAGCCGGTACATGGAAGGCGTGGGACACCGCATAATGATCTATAATGCCCTTTCGGACCATGTTGAGTGGTCCACTCAACACTCGATTCCAATGCCCTCCGAGGCCCGCAAGCTGGTGCCAGATGTGCCAGAGAAGTACCATTACATGGTCGATTGGATGGCGTATTCGTGCTCGCCGGCGGGCGAGGAGAATTTGCTGCGGAAGATGGCCATTCTGGTACTTGGCGGCCAAGCACCTCCTCCTGCGGTCACCGCGGAACCATATCGCGCCCTCAAGCGGCGACGCGATACCGAGGAGGGCGAGGAGGGCGGAAAGAAGGGCAGGAAGTAGTTGTGTCTGCATCATGATGCGTGTCATACAAATGGACACGTATGCGAGCGAGCGTGCCGGTACTGACTGCGATGTCTCGCTTGATCGACGGAGACTCGTGAATGGATCTGAAAAGCTGATTGCCGCGTGTCTCTCTGTCTGCGACGCTAGTCACAACGAGCTCGAGTGAGCCAATGGCGTGCTTCGCCCCACTGGAATGCATTCCAATTGGATTGATAATGCACCGCCCGCCACTCGATCGATTACTCGGCGAGATGCCATTGCTCGATCTTCACTTCCAAAACAAATGACACACATTAATATATACACCCCCACCGCCCCCAGTCTATAACGCCTAAGTTTTTCAACTCCACTCAACTCAAAAAGAATTTTTAACAACGCCGACTCTGACGGCCAAATACCGCCTTGAAGTGAAGGAGCGGTCTGGTCGTCGCGGGCAGGCAGGGAGACAGACAGACAGACAGACAGACAGATGTGGAATGAATGGGCCATGTGGCGTGGCGTGGTGTGGTGTGTCCCATCCCTTCTCTCCACTCACCAGATGATCTCGAATCTCAGCAGCCAGCCGCTTGAGTGACCTGGGGGACCGCGGCGAGCGAGCCGCGGCCAATGGCGTCAGTCACCGCCTTGGGCTCGCTTAGCTACTTACTCTCCCCGTGCCGTCCCCATCCCCATGAGCCCTCCCCTGTCTGTCTGTCCCGCCACCACACCAGTTGATCGATTGGCGCCGTCGCCTCTTTCTCGTCCCTGCAGGTGCACTTCAGGTGGACGGCATCGCAGCGGCCGCAGGCCAGCCACGCATATCATATCCACCGATCGCCTCAGGCAGGCCCCACGCTATTTGTTGCTGTCACTGTTGCCGGTCGGTGGATGCCAGGAAACCGCCCGCCGTTCTGCCACCGCACCTCCTCGACGTTGCTGCCGGCTGACGTGACGTCTGGCTTCCTTCCTTCATCTTGCTTGCTGCGGCATGCATGTGTTTGTGTGCACAGGGGGCCAGGCAGGCCTCACACATTGATTGGGAGGGGGCTGTACTGTACGCGCCGCCGAGAGAGAGCGACTCGCAGGGCTTCCTGAGGGGAAAGTGCTCGGGGGCGGGGTGGCTTGTGATGGTCCAGTCGGGTCGGTGGAGCCACACCTGGTGTGGCAAAACAAAACATACAGCAGCAGTAGTCGAACAACGCACCAGGCAGACGTGACGATTTCGTTGTTCGGTTTTTTGGCTGGCTGACCAATATGTATGACGAGAACCTGGCTGACCAATATGTATGACGAGAACCTGCCCTGCCCAGTGGCGTAGAGTGCGAACATAACATGGTGGGGATGGATGCCGAGGTGGTCTGGTCAACCAGCAGACAGACCGGTCAGTCAGCACCGCACCCGACAACAGATTTGCAACAGACCAGACCGGCCAGTGGCAGACAGACCGGTGGACAACACAACACAGCACGACACCACATACGCCGACCGACAACCAACATCATCCGGAAATATCAATTAACCGATATACTACTGACTGTAATACGCATACGCACTCGCAGCGAACACACTCAACGATATCGATTGGTGTAACCAATTTCATTCGGATTCTGAAATGGCATCCAACTATTATTGCATGCGTGCGTGTCTCCCCGACCTAGATCAACACTGTACATATCTACCAGACAGAAAGACCAGCACCGGATGTACGTATATATATTATGTAATATGCAATAGTATCACACCCATGCTACAGGCCCACATGTGTATATGCTGCCTTGCCCTCCGACGCTTACACAAGTTAAGTGACGTCCAGCCAGCCGCACATCACGATCAATCCGCCCACCCAGTTCACGCAATAATTCCCTTGTTCCCTTCTTGCTTGGCTTTGCAGAAATTCCGGTGCTGCTGGAGCGCTCTGTACTCGATGAACTGTCGGTGGCACAAGACACACTCTGCGACGAGACCGACGATCGGTTTGAGGGACTCGAGATGCTGATGGATCCCCCACTCGCCCGGCACGGCCAACCCACCTGCACTCGTCCACACACGCACCAAGTCGGTGAGACAGAGACTTAATTGCGGATGCACGCACATATACAATCGGTATGGTCGTCACGTTGCATTGATCGCATATAGGTAGGTGGCTTACAGATTGGGCAAGGGTAGTACGAGTCAAAAGAGGGTGCATCTAGTGTTCTCGTTGACTGGGATGGCTCATTGGCTTCATCAGCGCCCTGGTACGTGTGCTTGGCCACCGCATGCTGCCACCTACATGTAGCATGGATCCATATACGCTCCCTCCCTCCCACGTATCGGTGGATGGCATGGCGAGACCGCCCCATCACTCAACCCGTCGTCCAACCACCCACCCACCCACCTACCGGGCCTCGAGGTCTGCAAACGCTCGGTCGCACGCGGCGCACTGCAGGATCCTCGGTCGATGCGGCCGCCAGCCGTCTCCATACTTCTTCAGCTCGTGAACCTTCATTGACATCAATCAATGTACGTGGGTGGACACAGTGAGTGAGTGGTGAGACAGAACGAACAGAGAGACAGGATTTGCGTGAGTGACACGTTCATCCATCTCACCTGCCGGACGTGTGTCCTCAGCCCCCGGAGAGATCTGAACTCCTTCTGGAAGGGAAAACGATGCATTGAGAGGCCAGGCCATTGGTATTCAGCCATTGATTCACTCGTTGGTGCGCTGCGCTATGTTTACTTTGCAGTGCGGACAGATGAAGTCGCTCTCGGCAGCCGGGGATGATAGCGCTCTTTGCCCATTTGATGCAACCCTCTCTCCCCATTTGTCGTCGCCAGGCACTCTGCCCGTGGTGGCCTCTTGGTCTAATGGTGCGTCGGGTGGCATGCCGTTGGTGCTGCTGGATGGTGCTGCGGCGACTTTGCTCTGTTGGGGACGGTCTTGGGCTGCGGACTCGTGTCTGAATCGGTACGTGAATGAGCGCATCTCGCTGCCGACGTGCTGCTTGGTGTGCAGATTCTTGAAGGACTGCAGCCAGTTTGTCAAAGCAAATGATGTCTATCGCTCACTGTGCATGCCATGACATGCAATTTACCTGTCCCGTTTTGTTTCTCTTGCACTGGTAGCCGGGATAGTCGCTGTCTTCGAAGGGATCCACACACTCGAGCTGATGGGTATTCAAATGGACAGAAGCAGTATGCACACACGCACACCCGCACACTCACACACGGACGCCAGCTGGCTGGCCAGTATGTATTGTGAGTATGTGTGCATCGACCCACCATCAAATGGTGCCGCTGTGCCTGCTGCACCACCTCCCATCTCTCGGCCTGCCCGTCCACCAGACTCACGCACACCAGCCCACCTGACCGACCGCACATGAAGCAGATCCGATGCGTCCTGTCCTGTCCTGTGCGCACGTCGTGTGTGTGCCTGTGTATGTGTGGTGTGGGAGGTGTGTGTGTCATGTATGTATCTATGCATAGCTATGTGCTCGACTCACCAGGTGTGAGTGCCTCTGCCGCAGAATAGAAGAAGTGGGCCATCAGAAAGCGATGCAGGCGGAAATCCTCTTTTCCCAGGTGGGGGTGGTTCCTGCAGCGCAACGCGATTCTCGCACATATACATACCTTTTGCGTGTGTCTGTCTGTCTGTGCGGTGTGTTGTTTTGGCCTACCTACCATGCAATGAGGTCGAACCGTGCGCCTGGGAAGTGTGCATCGATAGCCCAGGCGTTGATGCCGTGCAGCACCTGTACAGGTACCTCTTGTGCCCTGTGCAGCCGCTCGATGATCCCATGGGCCTCGGGGTACTTTCGGTGTACTTCCGAAAAGGAGTCAAAGGATGTGGCATACAAGCGGTCTGGCGGACGGGCGACACCCAGATAGCGCAGCGCCCTCGTCCTTTCGCACTCGTCCTTCCTGCCAGTCACGTCACACACACACGCACACCAAGTCACTCATCGCGCTTGCCGTGTGGCTGTGGCTGTGGCTGTGTGAGTGTGGCTGTGGCTGTGTGTGTGTGTGGCTGTGTGTGTGTGTGTGTGTGAGTGTGAGTGGCCTGACCTGCTGAGCAGAGTCGAGAGCGCCAGTGCGAACGAGAAGTTGCCCTCGCCGAGCAGAAGCGCAGAGCTGCCACCATCCATCTTTGGCCGCGATCCTCACGAGATCTCCGTCACACAGCACGGGCTGTGGCCGTCCGCAGCTGTTCGCAGTCGACCTTTGACTCTCCCTTCGCTTTAAGCTCGCAGATCTGCGAGCTGAGCGCGGGGAGGGAGAGAAAAAAGAGGGGGGGAGATGCTCAGGATGAAGGGATCCATGCAAGATCCCATCCGACTCTCATGGCTGACGGTCTTGATGAGAGGTTCAGTGTTGCTCACAGCTGGCGTCTGTCTGGCTGAGGCATGGAGGGCGGCATCTTTTGTGGCCCCTCGGTCAGCCTTACTGCTGAGGCCTCAGAGGAGAGATCTTGCCCTGGGTACGTATCGTGTATGTCTGAGATCAAGTGTGAAGCAACTGCAATGGATGGATGGATGGTGATTTGTGTGTGTCTGCCCGCATGCCTCTCTCTGTGTTGTGTTTGTGCAGGTGTCCGGCGGCGTCCGCTACGGACGCGCCTCCGGATGATGGCCAAGAAGAACAAGAAGGAGCGCAAGAAGAACCCGATGCTCGATACTGTCGCATCCAAGTAAGTAGCCAACCACGTCCACTCTCTGGCCGCCTTCACCGGCCTCACTGCGCCCTGATCGTTTGCCTGTGTGTGTGTGTGTGTGTGTGTGTGTGTGTGTGTGCAGGTACGAGACGGTTGTCGGTGTGGAGTGTCACGTGCAGCTCGACACAGCGACCAAGGCCTTCTGTTCGTGCAGCACCGACTACGACATCGACAGCAGCGACCCAAACGTTCACATATGCCCAGTCTGCGTGGGCGAGCCAGGTATGAATGGCTGTCGGTCGGTCAGCCAACATCAGGCATTCATTCCAGTGGTCCGATCATCGGCCACCATCTGCCCATACAGACATCGATGCATGTGGGTGTGGGCGTGAGCACAGGTTCTCTTCCTGTGCCGAACCGGCGTGTGGTGGAGTTGGCGGGCAAGGCAGGGCTGGCACTCAACTGTGAAATAGGTCATGAATGCAATGCAGCACATGGATGGATGGATGGGTGGTCTGTCTGCTATAGCTCCGTCGACCAAGTTCGACCGCAAGAACTACTTCTACCCCGACACGCCCAAGAACTACCAAATCACACAATACGACAGGTGGGGGAGAGTCAGTGAGTCAGGGAGTGTGAGTGAGTGAGGCGATGCGATTTGTGTTGACTGTGTTGTGGGTGCCTGTGGCGGCCTAGCCAGGCCGATAGCTGAGCACGGCTACCTGATGCTGCCCTCTGGCAAGCGAGTGGGCATCCGGCGGCTGCACATGGAGGAGGACTCAGCCAAGATGCTGCACATCGTGAGCAAAGAGCTACCCGGGCAGCCAGCGGGGCAGACAGCCGAGTGAGTGGGCATTGAATCCATTCACGTGTGTTGTGTGCCTGCCTTGTGTGCATCTCGATGGACCAGGGTGGCGACGGTACGGTGTTGGGTGCGGACTATTCGCTGATCGACTTCAACAGGGCGGGCGTGCCCCTCATCGAGATTGTGTCCGAGGTCAGCGCTCGCACAAACAGAGGCCGCTCGGCTCGCTCTCTCACCTACTGCGGCTCGACCGTTGTTTATGTGTGTGTTTGTGTATGTGTATGTGTGGTTGGGTGGGTGGGTCAGGCTGACATCCGTTCGGGCGAGGAGGCGGCTGAGTATGGGAGGGAACTCGCCAAAGTACTCAAATACATCGGTCGGTCAGGACAGACAGGAGGGCGCTTCGGCTGACAGCCAGCACGTGTCGTGTGCGAGCGTATGTGTCTGTTGGTTGTGCCTGCAGGTGCGTCCGACTGTGTCATGGCTGCCGGCTCCCTGCGCCTCGACGTCAACGTGTCCATCAGACCAAAAGGCACTGATGAACTGAGAACAAAGGTCAGACAGACAGACAGACAGACAGGTGGATCACTGTCTGACTCCTTCCTGTCTGTCTGTCTGTCTGCATGGATCGGTCGGTCGGTTGTTTGGTAAGGTTGAGGTCAAGAACGTCAACTCCTTCCGTGCGGTGCAGCAGGCCGTCGACTACGAGACCGTCAGACAAGCTGAGGTCTGCCAGACAGCTTAACAGAAAGATATATATCGATGTGCTCTCTGTCGCTGATCATTCATTTATTCACTCTCTCTCTGTGTCAGCTGTATGACAGCATGGAGGGCGAGGCCTCACAGTCGTCCATCGACGAGGGAATCAGGCAGGAGACACGCACCTGGGATGAGAAGACACAGGTGGCTACAGCGCATACGACACACAGCACACAATCCCACACAAACAATATGTGTGTCATTCATTGGTTGTATGTCATGTCATGTCAGTCGACCAAGGTGATGCGTGTCAAGGAGGGCGAAGCGGACTACCGGTACTTCCCCGAACCGGACATACCCCCACTTAGCATCGACCAGCACACAATACAGCAATGGAGGTAGGTCCACACAAATACACACAGACGTAGACGACTCACCCAGCAAACAAAGACATCCATCCATTCATCACGGCACGTTTCTCTTCTCTCTCTCTCTCTATCTCTCCTTGTGTCACTCTCTCTCCCTCTCCCCTTGTGCGTGCCTGCGCGTCTATCAGGAATGAGCTTCCGGAGCTGCCAGCGAGTAAGAGGGAGCGGTACGCCTCTCAGCTGGGGCTGGACCCAGAGGACGCCAGGATACTCACCGACGACAAACAGGTCACAAACACACATGCGCACAGGCACAGGACACCCTCCCTCCCTGTCTGTCTGCCTGCCTTTCTGTGCAGGTAGCCGAGTACCTCGAAGCCACACTCATGGAAGGGGCGGAGCCGTCCGGTGCAGCACGGTGAGTGAGCCTCAGCCAGAGAGACAGGGGAAAGGCTGAAGGTCTCTGTGGTGTTGTGTCGTGTTGCTGTCGTGCAGATGGGTGGTCAACGACATATTTGGGTGGCTGGGTGAGAAGCAGAATGTGGGCATGGCCATCACCGACATCAAACTCACGTACGGACACACTGACTGGAGGCAGAAGGGCAGGCAGGCAGGCAGGCCATCAACCCATCGCCCGTCAAGGAGTGGATGCGCGACGTCATGTGTGCATGGTTCGTCTGCGCAGTCCCGCCCGCTTGGCCGAGATGCTCCGGCTCATCGACAGCAAGTACATCAACGGCAAGGTTAGCTCACCCCCACCACACACAACACACTACACCCATCCATCAATCAATCAACCACATCACACCGACTGCGTGTGCGTGAGCAGATAGCCAAGGATTTGCTGCCCGTGTTGCTGTCTGAGTGGGACGATGGCTCGGTGAGGGCCCTGGTGGACGAGAGGGGCATGCAGTCCATCAACGACCCGCACACCATCACACAGATGGCCGTCGACATCATCAACAACAACCCCACTCAGCTGCAGCAATACCGGTCAGTCAGCCATGCACACACACGCCACGAAGGCAGTGGACCGAGTTGTGTGTGCGATGGATGGTGTGTGGTTGGGTGCGGTGCAGAGGTGGGAAGAGTCGGCTTGAGGGTTTCTTTGTGGGTCAGCTGATGAAGCAGTCGGGCAACAGGGCGGACCCCACCCTCTCGCAGGAGATCATGTCAAGTCTCCTCAACGCACCAACAGACACGGACACCGAGCCAGCAGAGAGGGAGGCGGTAGGGCTGGGCCAGAAAGAGGCCTGACTGATGCCTTATGGGACGGACGCGATTGGGTCAGGTCGTGTTGGCTTGGGCTGTGAGTAGTGAGTGGGGCCTTTCTTTCGAGGCCTTGCGACTTGGCGTACGTGTCTGTCTGTCTGTCTGCTTCCCGTGGATTGGTTATGGACAAATCCTTCATTCATTCATCTCTTCCTCCTTCGCGGGAATGTCTCTTTGCTCGTCGATCTGTCGTCTGTCAGTCAGTCATCTTGCCCACTCACTCACACTCTCTCACACACACGCACACACACACACACTCATATCACATCATGTCATGGCATGACGTCATTCATGTCTGTCAGCCCCGCTTAGCCAAACAACCAACCAGCCAACCAACAAGCAGCACACACGCACACACACGCACACACACACACATGCTCACACACGTATACCGACCGCCAACCACGTAGAGTAAGGAGAGGAAACAATAGGCAGAAAGGGGGATGGGTGGGTGGGTGGTGGGTGGAAGGTAACTGACACACCAAAGCATCCGCCCATGCACCCACCCCGCACCCCGCCCCACACACCCAACATGCACCCCTGCTTTAAACGCCACATAGCGTGAACAGACGAGAGGGAGGCAGAAAGGCAGGAAGACGACCACTCCACCACACATACATCCATCCATCCACCCACCTTAGCGACCCGGCGACACACGATCACTGACTCACTCTCTCACCACCCATCCCACGCACACGCCCTCCACCCATTGATGAAATCAATCACACGCGTCGAGTGAGTGGTGTGCGTTGTCAGCGGCGCTCCGTCCCTTGTTCCCGTCACTCCCTGACCTCCCTCCCTCCCTCCCTCCCTCCCCCCTCAATGTACTCCGCCAGCATCGCCCGCCCGCTGTGAACGATATGCGTGTCATTCTGCAGCGCAAACCTCACTCACAGGCGAGTCCGTCCGCATCCCTCCAGCCCCCCACCTTTTCCTTCCTTGAAAGCATTTAAAGGCCTCTCTCTGCCACTCGTCCCTCCCTCCCTCCCTCCCTGTCTGTGTTGGCCCGCCAGCCCAGCCCATCCGAGGCACACCATCTGGCCGGCCTGACTGATAGTAGACTGTACTATCTCTCCATGAAGGCATCCATCCACACACACACACCCGTGGTATGCAGGAATGGATGGACGCCTCTGGGCCAACCGGTGAGCGGGCTTGACGGGCGTTGAGTGGGAGGGAGGGAGGCTCGCACAAGCACCACACAGAAAGCAGAAAGAGACAAAAAAGAAAGGTGGAGAGGCAGTGAGTGAAAGGGGGGGCACAAGGCATGCCATGCCCACAGGAGTGAACTGAACATGAACTCTCCCGTCATCTGTCTGTCTGTCTGTCTGTCTGCCTGTGTGCGTGCTGGTGGTGTGCCTTAAAACAAGCTAGGGCGGGCGAGATGGGGATGGATGCGTGCGTGGGTGGGCAGGTGTGGGTGTGCTACAAACCGACCAGCACAGAAACAGAAGGAAAGAACAAACAAAAGACGGCAGGACACCCACCCACAGACACGACAAGCTCACATCACGCTCACTCACGCACACGACTCATGCAGAAGAGGGTGGCTTGGCTTGGCTGACCGGCAACAATCTCAAAGTGAGCATGTGGTAGCAAACGCATAGCAAGGGTCGGGCTGCACGAGGAAAAAGATTCCGACTGAACGAGGGAGAGAGGGAGGGAGGGAGGGAGGGAGGGGGAAAGGGGAAAAGGGGCAAAGGGGGAGGATGGACAACCAAAAACCCTCCTTGTGTCGGCTGGCTGGCTGGCTAACTCGCTCACCCACTGCTTGCACAACACGACACTGGCACCCACAACACACCCACACAGAGAGAGGGAGAGAGGGAGAGAGGGAGAGAGACGGTAAGGCAGAGGGAGAGAGAGGGTGAGGCAACCGGGAGAGAGGCAGGCAGACACACACAGGCCCGCCCGCTGAAAGCAGGCATCCATCAGTAAGGGAGCAAAGCCTAGAAGAAGGGATGCATTCAGGCATGTCATGTGTGTGTATGCTATGCTGCAGGTGTGTAGCCATGAGCATCGATGCAATCCACGGATGTACGCGCGCCCCTTATCGTATCATCATCATCATCATGTCATGTGATGTCATGTGTGTCGGCGAGGCGAGGCGAGGCGAGGCGGCACATGCAGGCTTCAGAGAGAAAAGCGAAAAGCAGACGGCAACTCACTCACTCACTCCATCCATCCATCCAAACACAGATACGTATCCACAGACAGACAGACAGGCAGCCAGCCAGCCAAGGAACGGTTGATGGATGGATGGATGTGTCCGTCTGCATGGGCGTGGCTATGGCTATGAAGACGGGCATGTGGTGGTCTTGCGCTGCGCCGGGCTGCAAGGGGGCCCAGGGTGGCACGGCACGTCGCTCCTGTGTGCAGAAGCACAGACAGACAGACAGACAATGCAGTCTTGCGATATGTCCAAACACCGTGATGTGCCTACTGACCGCAGCGGCAGGGACTGGTAGATCTTGCGCGCATGCTCAAATGCCTGTTAGACAGACAGACAGACAGACAGACAGACAAGCACACGGAAAGACAGACAGAAAGTGACGCCCATCTGAGATCAGTCTGGCGCATTGGGTCTCATACTCCTCCCTGCCCCTCTGTCCCCCGCTGCCCCTCTTCTCTCTCGCCCCCTCTTCTCTCTGCTGACCCTGAGGTCGACGTCGCGTTTGAGGTGCTCACATGCCTCGGACACCTCCACCCACATCCGGTCCCTGCAGATCGACAGACAGACATACCCATGGATAAATGATGGATGGATGGATGGATGGATGGATTGTACGCCCATGCCAGCCATTCTGGCTGGCTGGCTGGCTGGCAGCCAAACGAGCTGGCTAGCTGACGTACCTCTGGTCCATTTCCGGCCATTCGGCCAATTCCTCCTCACACCGAACCAAAAAATAGGTCGTCACGCTCCGCTGACACACAGACACAAACGCGCACACGTGGACCCCTTGACCAAATGTGCGAGGTAGTCGTGTTAGTGTGGACTGGTGGTGCGGACGAACATTGTCGGACGCCGTGTACTCGCCCAGGTCGGCCAGGACGCAACACCGAACACCCGCCTCCTCGTATATCTCACGAACTGACCACCAACACGCGCGCACACGCATAGCCACACACAGACAGTGAATGTAGCGAATAGGTGCACCGAATGAATGCAGTGCAGTGAACCCAGACCAGCCGTCTCCCTCGCTCCCTCCCTCCCTGCCCACCTCACCCACCTGCACAGTTTTCCATGGTGACGTCCCTGTCTTCGAAAGTCCCACTGGGCAGAATCCACAGGTCCTTCTTCTTATTCGTCACCAACAAAATGCGAACGCCACACATCGACCCCCCCTCACCATCCTGCACACCACTCCCACCACCCTGCTGATCGCTCTCCCCCCCGCCACCGCCCCTGCTATGGTCGGACGTCACAGCGGCAGCACCTTGACGTCTGTCGGTGGCCCCAGGTTTGGCAAAAATGATGGCACCTCCTCGCTTCTTGGGCTCGTCGCGCTCCCTGCTGTGCCGCGGGTGATCCTGGCAACACGCTGTTGAGGTGGAGAGGCCGTCGCTGCTGCTGCCCGTGGAGGCGTTGGACGGCGGCGGCCTGGACGACTTGACCGACTCCCCGGGATGCATGAGCAGGGATGACGGCCACGGGTGGTGGGGTTGTTGCATCACTGACAGGGATCCGCTGTGCTGTGAGGGTCCACTGTTGGGGGACGGGGAGGGGGAGGGAGGGGGGATGGGCAGGGGCGCCACGAGGACGCCGTCCCGGTCACACGGCTCGTCGCTCTCGCAGTCACGGCCGTCCTTGTTGGCCGTCGAGGAGTCCGTGGAGGTGCCGGTCTCTGAAGACGACGGCTGAGTGCCACCAGACTTGTGGTTGTGGACCTGGCTGAGGTTGGCAGCAGTGTTGGACGCCACACCCGGGTAGACGCTGTCCTCGTCTGGAGGACGCTCGCGACTCCGCTGCTTCATCGGCCGACTCGATTGGGTGGGTAGGTGGGTGGCACTTCAGGTCAACGTGCGGACCGCAATGGCGTAAGTACCGTACCGTCCTTCACCACGCTCGCGTCAGTCAGCCAGTGAGCAGTCAGTCGACCCGACGGCGACGCACATTCCAGCTACGCATTTCTGCCCGACGACGCCTGAGCGACGCTCAAGACGACACTCCCGAGGGAGACAAACGCGAGCAGCGAAGGAAAAGAAGTCTAGCTCGCACTGGGAGAGCGAATCACGAAGATTGATTGATTCTCATGATGGGCTGCGTTGGGCTCGCGACAATGTTGGAAGCAAAGAATGTGCAGCCATCCCGAGCAAAGCCCAAGATCTGCGGCGACGTCTGTGCCTGCGATGATGCCCCCCTGGGGAAGCAGGCAGCCTGCCTGAGGAGCGTCGCAGTCAGCCAGCAAGACGACACACACATACACACACACACACACACACACACTCATGTCATTCACTCATTCACCTGTGTCTGTCTGTCTGTCTGCGACGGTTGGTCCGGTTTTTGTGTGCAGGTCGGCTCCCTTCCGGTGCCTGCCAGGATGGCACTCCAGCCTGCAGTGTGATCATGCCGTCGAAGCTGGTGCGTCGTCCGATTCAGCTTGCGCTTGTCAAACGCGTCATCGGCCTTGCGCGTCACAAGATAGACCCCTTTGACCCCCGCAGCGGCATCGATGTGCTGGCGGTGCCCAACCAACTCATCTTCAGGGGCGGCAAGACCAAGGGCGAGGTCAAACACGCCAAGCCAAAGGCGATCCCTCGGGCATACGTGCCCCTCGCCCCTGCGGACACACAAGGCCTGTGGGACCTCTCGCGAGCCATCCCGGACGAATGGTGGGCAGCGGAGCGGAGCTACGAAAATTATAGCCTTCTACAGTGCTCTCTCTCTCTCTCTCTCTCTCTCTCTCTCTCCGTCTGTGAGTGTGTGCAGGTTGTTTCAACGTGTGGCACAGGAGGACCTTCGAATCGTTTGCCTCACAAATGGTACCTACCGTGCACTGCACTGCACACACTCGCCGCTTGCGTGCCCCATGATATGATGGTTTGTTGGATTGACCGATTGGTGCGGCGCGCACGCATAGCCTACACCTACCCTGCCTCTGTGTGCGTGGCGCGCTGCAGTGCCCAAGGCGGAGCTCGCCAGGCTGCAGGCCTGTGCGTCGCAGGTGCAGCCGTCGAGTTGCTCCGTCCGATCAGTCACAGTCGAAAAGGTCAGGCGAGAGGCCGGCGAGGCACACACACGACGGGTGAGTGGCAGACCTTCCCATGTCTGTCTGGCAGGCGTCGCACATCCGCGAGGCCGACGTGCTTGCCGTGGGGGTGGCCTTTGAGTGCAGGGCACTGCGTGAGCTGAAGAGAAGGTACGTGATTGCCGTTCATGTCGCCCGTCATAGTGCCTGATACATGGCTGCTCAGGTGGCTGGATGAGGTGGTGGACCCGTCCCTGAGGCTGGCCTACAACCCTCAGCCCTTCTTTGACGCCTATACCACACTGGCACTCATCCACTCGCGAAGCTTCAAACAGCAGGCCAAGGTCAGTCAACACAATTCGCGACAGCAGAGCACAGCACCGCACACCATTGCATAACCTTGATTGCCCGTCTTGGCGTGGGTGTGCGTGTGTGTGTGTTGCAAGCAGGCCTTGGTGCGCGAGAGGGAGAAGGACGTCGTCAAGAAGACTTTCCAAATGATAAACCTCTACCACCGAGTGAGGGAGGGGCTCGACCCATCAAGATGCACACGTTGACGTATCGTAATGTTCGGTACCTCTTGCCTCTCTCTCTCTCTCTCTGTGTTTCAGGATGAGTTTCATCAAGTCACCATCATCCCCCTGGGCATCAAACCCGGCACCACAACGACCACCAGCAGTAGCAGTAGCAGCAGGCCACGATCGGTGGCCAGCAGTGGCGGCAGCAGGAGCAAATACAGCACCAGGACAGCAGCAGGAGACATCGATGAAGAAGACTAGGACAAATTGTATCATCCTCTCCCTATCCTTCCTCGATGGCGTCTGGCTGTTCGTCGTCTTCTTCCTGCCACACCTCCTGCTGATCGTCGTCGTGATGGTGCTCGTACGGGACTTGTCCACCGCCGAGTGGGTGCTGCTGCGCGGGATGCTCGCCGCTCACAACAAGCCGAATCTCGTGCATGATGACCTTCTGGTGGTCGAACTGCTCGATGCCCATCTTGCTCAAGTCCTGCCGTGTACACATTAATTGTATGATTGAGGTGAGGCCACAGAGGCAGTGCAGTCCACGATGAAGAATGAATGCATTGGGGGCGCTGCATTCCTTTCTTTGTTTATTTGTGTCGTACAGTACCTGCTGTCTGAGCAGATGTATCTGGGCGCCTTTGAGGTTCTTAGCCAGGGTGGGCCCGTAGTCCGGCATATCGAGATGCCTCTCAGCGAACAACTTCACCCCAGGACAGACACACAGACAGACAGACAGACAGGCAGTCAGACATGCCAACCGGCGATGTGTGGAGTAGTGTGTGTACTACCAATGCATTGCGTTACCTTCCAGTGTGCATCGCTCCACACACGCACATTCCTGCAGGCATCAATCATGTGGGACAGACAGGACAGGCAGGCAACAGAATGCCATTGATTGTGTGTGCCATGCATTGGATGAACTACTTGGGATAAATGCCACCAGTCGTGCTCACGTGGGGCTCCATTTCACCCAGATTGCGCACCGCAGCCTGAGACTGCGAGCTGGGAGGGCAAGCCCGAAGAAGCGGCGGTTCACTGAGAGGACTTTGCTGTTCCTATCATGGCAGGATTGGTGTACAACTTGTTCATAGCTGGCCCGGAGACCACCAGCCTCTATCGCCGAGTGCTGGCGGAGCTCCCACAAGGCGCCAGGGTGCTCGATGTCGGCTCCGGGGAGGGATACGCACTGGTGCAGCTGGCTGACGACATCAGACAAAAGGACCTCTCACTCTGGTGCCTGGATCTGGACCAAGTCAGCCAACATGCAAAGCAGGCGACGCACCAGACACCGATCAATGAATGACTTGTCTGTCTGTTGCGTGTGTGTTTCTCCGCTGCAGGCTGCGCTTGAGAGGCTGCGAGAGCGCTGTGCCGCTGCCGGTCTTGCTGACAACATTCGGGCGGTCCAGGGGGACATTCTCAGTTGGTCACCGCCCGAAGGGACGTCTTTCGATGCGGTGCTGATAGTGACGACCATCGTGCTACTGCCCGGTGACATCTTCGAGGCCCTGGGAAGGGCACCGTGGATCAAGAGGGAGGCGCCGCTGATCGTGTGCAATGCCGCCTACACCGACCGACTGCTCCCGAGAGTCGCCAGAGGCGTCAGAGGGGTAGACACGTGGGCGATGTGGGCGATACACACAAAGCTGGATGGATGGATTGTGTGTGCGGTGTTGTCTGTCTATCTGCGTGTGTCTAGCTGTTCAGCAAGTACGTTTATTATCTGGGTGAGCCCTTTGAGCTGGGGAGGTTCGAAGCCAAGATGCGCGACGAGGGCCTTTGGACAGTGCAGAGCGTCAGTAAAGGTGACAGACAGCCACACGACACCACACGACCGGAGGCAGTGAGTGAATGAAGGTACAACAGCAACAAGAAGCCCTGCTCGTGTGTGTGTCTGCGGCCTCAGTGTCATGTTGGTACTCGGCTTTCGTCGACTTCCTACTCGTCAAGCTCGTCAAGACATGAGAGGGACGGTTGGCTGGTTGGCTGGTTGTGTGTGTGCATTTCTTCCGTGGGTGTGTGTGGGCGGTGTGTGCGTGCTGGACCTGCAAGTGACCGAATCGGCCACAAGTGCCCTCTTTGTGTTGTCAAGTCTCTGCCCGCCGTCGGTCGTTGTATATAAAGGCGCTCGTACCTTGAACCCTTATGCTCGCCATAAGCTCGCATAAGGGTTCGAGGTAAATCGCCTGTGGGGGTTTCAAAGTCCCAGAGCAATTTCAGAGATTTGACGGGCAATAATTGAATAGAAAAGATTGAGTGTCACTGTCTGCCGGGAGGCCGCATGGACAGATCCATCCTTTTCTTTTCCAATAAATCCCCGCATGCATCACTCAATCCATCACACATACATTCGTTCAGCTGTGCAGCTGCAGCTGTCTGTCTTTCTTTAAGTCATCCAGAACCAGGCAGGCATTCACACACACACACACACAGACAGTTTCAGTATGCGCAGGGCAGTTCTAAGAGAGACACACACACAGGCAGCCACAGTCACTCGTTCATTGCAGTCCAGCCAATGAATAAACACAAATTGATTGCCATGCAAATCAGTCAGTCACATTTGAGACGAGAGGTACGTCAAGGCAAGACAGCAGGCAGACAGAAACGCCGTGCGTCCTTGAAAAAATCCCCTCGTACATCGCGCCAAAAATGCCGCAAGACACTGAGACGAGAGGTACGTCAAGGCAAGACAGCAGGCAGACAGAAACGCACAGAGACAGACACACAGATCACTGCACCAAGATAGATAGATGAAAGGCCAATTGTGAAAGGCATTCCGATAGTGGATATGATAGCGGAGACGCACATCTATCTAGCAGACACAGACATACAGATGCACATGCACATACACATCACTCCTGCAGCCCCACCAGCATAGCATAGTCTGGTACCTATGTGCTCTAGCTCTTACGTACGTGACAGTGTTGGCAGTGTTACCAGACACCGTATTTTTGGTGCATGGTGTCTCAATGTATTTTTTCGTGCGTGTGTATTGCCTGTGGTCTTCTGTGCATGACACGCACGACTGCCTGCTTGCCTGCAGAGAGAGGGAGAGGGACGTGTTTGTACGTACATGTCGTGAAGCGTCGTGTTCTGTTCTGTTGTGTTGTGTCGTGTATCGTTGCGACTCGTTTGTCCTGTGTGTGGGTGTCGACTGGTCAGTCAGTGTGCTCGAAAGCAGCGAGCTGCTTTCAGTGACAGATCAACAGGCACACGCGCATTCGTGCCAGTCACATGGGGGATGGGGGCGGACGGGACACCGTGACACGACACACATCAGTCATGGGCCAAGTAGTTCAATTCATTTATGAGAGAAAGACAGACTCTTTTCCCTTCCTTTTCTGTCTGTCTGTCTGTCTGCCTGTCTGTCTCTCTGTCTGCACCCATTAGGATAATAAGGGGCGGCGTCTGTATGTCGCCAACGTGCGCACCCTCTGTCTACACGCAGTAGAATGGTAATATGCTCACTCAAACTGCAATGATGAGCACGTTGGTGTTTTCGCCATCGAGCAGGTCAGCTAGCTTCTCGAGTAGGGAGGCTGACCGCAGCGGCATTCAAGTGAGTCGACGGACTGGCTCAGCTCTTAGTGTGTTGGCTTGATGGGTGTCGCCTTGATATGTGTTGGCTGTGTGTGTTGTCGTGTATAAATGATGTCGATCCCATCTTGTCTGGCGGGGCGGGGGAGTTTGGATCCGTGATTTCTTCCTCTCGTGCCAAATCTGCGTCTCTTCGTTCATCTTTGCAACGATTTTGTCCTCCTGTCAGACAAACAGAACCCCACACACGTCAGGCAGAGACGAGGCGACACCGCAGAAAAAAAGAAACGACGGAAAAAAAAGAAACACACACACACACACGCGTGCGCATGCGCATCCCGTATTGCTCGTCGAGTCGATGCTTGTCTGGAGTCTTCCTTGTCTCACTAAACAAATTTCCCCTCATCTTCCTTCCAACCCCCGAAGATCAGACAGATGAGGATCACGATTCCGATGGCGAGCAGGATTTCGAACCCCGTGGATGTGGTGGTGATGTGTGTGGCGTTTCCGTCGAAGTGGAGGGGAAGATGCCCGTGCGTCTGGGTGAAAGAGGGGGCACCACTCTGCTTGGATCCGAGCCGCTCTGTGAACGAAGAAGCAGGTGCATACGTACATGATGCGCGCGTATGTGTGGTGGTAAGTTATCGAGTATGTACTTGCTGGCCAGCTCCTCATGCCTGGTTGACACGCTCAAAAGCAGCTTGCAGGGCTCCTCCTGGTTGGGTGCTGTCATGGACTGCACCTCGAGGTCGTCGGCACCGGTGATTTTCTTCAGTTGCTCCTCAAGCTCTTTCACTTTGGCGGGGTCCTTTAGCAGCCTCTGACGTATACACACGACACACCCGCACACGCGTGAACACCGGACAAAGAACCTCATCTGCACGCAAGAGGAGGTTGCAGTGGAGACCTTGCACGCCCGTTTCTTGGCTTCGCGGCAGATCTTCTTTTTGGGCGCCAGCAGCTTGTGCCCGAACCACTTGATGCCTGCCAGGAACCCGCTCTTTGTCTTTTTCAAGTGGACGGGCTTGAGGTCCTGGGGTTTCCCAATCTCTACGCGCATACAAATGTTGCAAACGTGTGCGTCAAAAGCGTGTCTAAAGTACTCACTCACCCTCGATGACGGGGACGGCTTTAAGCACGTCGCTCTCAGAGGGAATGACGACGCAATTCAGCTCCTCGGGTTTGATTTCCTCCATGTCTTCCCAGTCCTCAAGGTCGTCAATGGTGACGACGGGGGCATTGACGACGGGGCCATCAGTTGGGCCATCCACGGACACTTCCACGGACCGACCCAGAACCTGCACCGGTGCGCAAAGGATGCACACATGCACGCGAGGTCGGCGAATTCATGCAGCACACGGATGGATGTACGTTACATTACTACTACCACACGTGCTTAAGTGTCCATTGCAAAAGGCTTACCGTGGCATTGCTGCCGCTGCCATCCTTGGGGCTGCTAATGCTGCCCGCCGCCGCAGACAAGACGAAGAGAGCGACCAGCGAAGCGCGAATGGCCGTAACCATCGTGAAACTTTGAGGATCACGTGACTCTCAACGACAGTTGGCTGACTGGAGTCGATGGAGACAGTGTGCAGTGACGCAGGGCTCAAGGGGGGGGGGGGGGGGG
>CDMY01001019.1:71958-121816 GCA_001179505.1 Vitrella brassicaformis | reverse complement strand
GGGGGGGGGGGGCGTCTCGGTGGTGGTTAATGGTAAGATTGTCCGTGTGTCCATGCGCTGGGACAGTGGATTACATATCCGCATCTAAACTATTGACAGCAACGATCAAAGCATTCGCTACCTACCCATGTACGCCCACCCACCCCCTGCAATCAACGAGGGTGGAAAGGCCCCCGCTCTAGCAAAACCCGCCCTCTCCTGCCCATTCCACCTGCTTGCCCGCCACGCCCTGCTCTGCACCATATGAGCTCGTCGGTCATGTCGCCTCTCGCCTTGTCTCTCTCTCTGCTCGCCTTCGCCCTGACGGCCACTCACGGGTCTGTGGTCGACATCTGCACCATCAAGACACAACCATACCCCGTGCTGGTCCAGGCAGACACAGACACGAACGAGCGATTTCTTTCATTCCTGCCGGCAACAGGCGTGCAGACAGCAGTGAGGTGTGAGGGCGACTTCGACCTCAACTCATGTCAGATCGGCAGCGACCAGCAGGCCGACGGATGTGCCAAAGAATGCCAATGCACAATCCGTAAGCACACAGCATGGCACAGAGTGAGTGCGGCCTCTTTATGTCTCTGTCTATGTGTGTGGTGCAGCAGCCGACTCGCCGCCGCCCAATCTGCTGTATCAGCGGATGTATGAACTCGTGAGAAAACACTGCAACACACGCACGCCAGAGGACGGCGAGCCACGAGTCATGGTGATCGGACTGGGCGGTGGAGGTAAGCAAGAGAGAAGAGGGAGACATTGATTGCATATATATAGATCCGCATCCCTGTCTTGGTTTGTGTGGCATGGCATGCAGCGCTGTACTCGTCGCTGTCTGGCATCGATTGTGCCGGCAAATCCCTAACCGTCGATGCTGTCGAGCCAGATGACAGTAAGATAAACCCCCTCTTCCGGCTCCCGCCATACGTGTCTTTCCGTGTGTCTGGTGTGCAGGGGTTGTGTCGGTGGCGAAGCACTTTTACGGCCTGATGCCGTCGCCCGGCGGCACCATCCATGTCAAGACAGGCGTCGACGCCCTGAGAGACACAAACAACCAGGCAGGGACAGATGGATGGATGGATGGACGAAGCTTCTTGTGTCTCTTGCTACACGTACAGGTGTACGATGCTGTCATCGTGGACTGCTTCGAGCGAGACAACCATGTGCCAGATCAATGCAGAAACATTGAGTTCCTCGGCCTGGTGGGACACGGAGCAAGCTCAATAGAGAACACATCATGTCATCGTCCATCCAATGTTGTCTCAGGTTGAGCGCTCTCTCAAGCCTGGCGGGATCGTGCTGCAGAATCAGTGGCAGCCGGTCGATGAGCAAGATGACCCTGACATGGCCACACAGCTGCAGCAGCTAAAGTCCAATTACGGATCACTCTTCGACCCCAAGAGCATTGCCGCCGAGCCTCTCTTCTCATATATGTGCGTATGCCACACACTCGCAGGCGAAATGGCGCTGGATGTCTGTTCTGTCTGTGTGTTTTGTGGTGTGTTCAGGGCGAGTGGGTACGTCCCGAATGTGCTGGTGGGCCAGAAGAAGATGAGCGGCCGCAACACCAGACACCGACCAATGCTCAAAGGTAGCTAGTCCGTCTGTCTTACTTACCCATGTGTGTCGCATGTGTGCAGGTGCTTCGAGGGTGTGATGAATGCATTCGACGGGCGGAGGGATCTAGAAGTGTACATGTGCCACTGTGACGCTAGTGATAGATGAGATGAATGACAAGTGGCAGGGCAGCCAAGTGAAGCTGCACTGCAGCCGTGCCTGAAAGACAAGTTGAGCAACAAGTTGAGCATGGTCCTGGCCAGAACCGAGGCGGCGCTGTGAGGATGACGACAACGACGACAACCGAGACAGACAGGGGAAGCGACACGCCAGATGAACCTATCTCCAAACGAACCGACACTGTTGCCGCGTCAAGTGAATGGTCCATTTTCTGTTCTTCATTGCAATCAAATCATTGCAAAACGCACAATCCGTCCCAAATCACACCGACCGGCCGCCACCCACCCTGGTCCATCCATCCATCCATCATCGTGTCCACTCCACCCCATCCATTTTCGCATGCAGTCCGGCCATGGTTACATGTAGGTGACTCGCCGGCCATTGGTCTTGGTGGGTGTCGTGGGCACCCGCTGTCTTTCGGGCGACGGAACGGGGGCCCTCGGACACGGCCTTATTTTCCCGTATGGTATGGACACGGCCTTGTCGTGGACAGCCAGCCGTCGCATCAGGTCGTCGGGGCGGACAATGCCCCTCGTCGCCACTACAGGGTCCCTTTGGAGGATGATGGCTTGCTTCTTGGGCCGTGCCAGCTGGGCAATGCGATGCATGTCGGGGACACGCTTGGGTGTCTGGCTGTACTGCTGCTGGTAGCGGTGCTGTGTCAGTGTCTGGGGGGCCCCGTGACTATCGTGATGGCCGAAAGGCAGGCCGATCATCGGAGGCGATTCGATGTTGTGCAGCACTGCCAAGAGCTCATTCTGTGGAACAGTTGATGTCTCCTGCGCTGTCGTCGTGTTCTTGCCTGCAGCGCCCATCAGTGTGTAGGCATGGATGGATGGATGGATGGATGTGCTATGTGTGGCGAGCGTACCGGCTAAGTTTGAGAGTCTGCGTGTGGGTGTTTTGGGTTGGTGGGGGTGTCTCTCGATGTCCAGCACGAGGGCGAAGCCCTTCCGCTCTATCATGGCCCTGCAGGGATGTATGTCCATCACAGCATAACACAAACGATACGTGACCACTGGAGGCAGTGCAGTGAGTGCACAACAGGCACCACCGTACCTTTCTCGCGCCATCATTTGCTCTGACAGCTCCAACTCCTCGAGCCGCGCCCTCAGGCTGTCATGAGTATACTCATTCTCCTGCCAAGACCGCTGATGCCAACCAATGCAACCAACACATGAGGATGAGTGGCATATGATGAGAACTCTCTCTCTCTCTCTCTCTGTGCGTGTGTGTATGAGTGTGTTACCCTTGCGCGTGCCAGCTGGTCGTTTGGACGGTCGGTGTCTGCGGTTTGTCCGCCCTGTCTGCCCATGGCCACGGTGTTGCCCTCCAGCAGGGCTATGTTGGTCCCCAGTGCAGCTGGCACGGACATGACGCCGTCCGCCGAGCGGCCCATTGGACCTCCTCTCAAGTCAACACCAGGTGTGAAAGCAAAGATGCGATTACCGTTACCACCACCGCCACTGCCTCGCGAGGGAGACACATGTTGCCGCTGTGCATTCTCGCTGTTCGTCCGACCGCTCTGGCCTGCATTTCTGTCGATTTCTGGTGGATCAGGGGGACACACGAGTGTGGGCATGTAGGTAGCATAAGTGTTTTCCCTCATGTGGGCTGCACACCGTGTTGGGGCCGGTAGTTGATCTCATGCTCGTCTTGTTTGTCCTCTGAGGTGCCGCTGCCACTGTCGGCCGAGAGGGGGGCCGATGCGGCTGTGGTGCTCTTGGCGGCCAAGCCGCCTGCTGCAGATGCTGAATTGCTGCGAAACTTGCGATCGATCTCACGCCTTATCTCTCTCGCCCTGGCCTCCCGCGTCATCTCTACCTTTCCTGGCGCTTTCGTGGCTGACCAAAGGGGGGAGGGGGGGACAGACAGGTGAGTGAATGGATGAATGGCTGTGTCCATCCATGTCACTGCAGCCGCGTACCAAAGTACGATCGGTCGGCAGCTTTCATGGGCTCGGAAAGCTGGTCCGGAACCGACATGACGCCGTTTGGTGAGCGCACCTGGCTTCTTTGCGCAAAAGATGCGCCGCCGTCAACCATCCTGCGGTCGAGTAGAGCACCGATGGCCATTCCTTGACCAGCCGATGCGTCCATGCCTGAACGACAGACAGACAGACAGACAGACGGACAGACAGGCGAGTGTCCCGCACACCTACACCCCACACTCATGAATGCCTCGTGTGTGTGTGGCGCCTGAGTTGGGTAGACCGTTTGTGGTGTGTCTTGTGTCTCGTTATTCGCTGGCCAGGCGCTAATGGTGACGTCGGGCCTCCCCTGCTGGCCCTGTCCGTTAGTCTGTGCTGCTGGCTGCTCCTGCCTGGTCGGGTGCTTGGCTTGCTCCTCCACCCATGGGGTCTCCGCCTCCTCTCTCACGCGCAGCGCTGGCTCGCGCAGGCGTTGCAGACCTTCCAGATCCCACTCATGGCCTCCCTCCCATGTCGCCACCGGCCACTCGATCGTCTCCTCGTATTGACCGATCTCCTCTCCTTGCCCCGCTTGCAGTTCCGATTCGACCATCAGCATCTCGTTCTCCGCACAGAGACGCCGCCTCGGCTCTACCGCGCCTTCGGACACGCGCCGGCCCCCAGAGGGCGCACCACCAGCACCGGGGATCTCCACAAACCCGCCAAAGGACGTCCCGTCGCCACAACTCAACAACACGTCATCAACCGATGCCGCACGCCTCGTCTCCTTCGCAAGATCACCGAGCGTACGAGGGCCTGCCTGGCGACGGATGACCTTGCGAGCGTCCTTGGCTCGTCGACACACGGGGGTTGCATCTGCGGCCTTGGCCGATGAAGGGCGGCGGCGGATGGGAGTGCCCGGAGGGGGAGGGATGCGAACGGGGAAGGACTCGTCGAACTTGGGGGGTGAGGGGGGCGGAGTTCCGGAGGGCTGCGGGAGGAGACCTGAGAAGAGACGGGGGCCTTGCACGCTCTCAAATGTCCAGTGGTTCGATCCCTCCAGCTGTGCCGCTCGCCCGCGAGACCTCACTCTCTTCCTCTGACCCCCTGCATCAAGAGAGACATAAACAAGGGCATCGAGTCATCGAGTGACACCCACAACCAGACGTCCACATGTCGATCCATTGACTGACTGACCAGCGCCGGGCAAATGAGCCACATCGGCAGGGGCTATGTGCGAGTGGTGTGGTGTTTTTGTCAGCCAGATGTTTCCGTCCCCCTTGGCTGTCTGCACCGCCTTGTCAACGCACGCCCCGTTGGCCAGTGTGCGGCGGTCCGTCCGTCGCTTCTCCGGCAGGGAAATCTGCAGCCGAAGGGCGTCAGAAAGCCGGGTCTTGCTTGAGAGTGCCGCTTCCTGGCGTTTGGCATTGAATGAGTGCCAGAGAGGGAGGGAGGGAGGGAGCGGGAGGGATGTGCAAGCCATGTCTCTCGTGTTCGCCTTTGTCTCATCTCCTTACCGCGAGTTCTCGTGCCTGTGTCTCTGCTTGCACAAGGCGGCGAAGTTCACTTAGCTGCTCCTCTGACTTGGCCAGCAACGACTGCACCAGCAGCCCAAGGGATGGCGTGAGGTGGCGTTCAGGCATACATGCGTGTTTTTGTGTGTGTGGCGGTCGAATGTCTATATACCTGCTGCTGGCTGGTGAGTGCCTGAAGCCTCAACACGTCCTCCTCGCTCTTCTTCAGCTCTTTGTGTAGCGATGTTATCCTTTCGCGCATTGCTGCGGGGCGGGGAGGGTGGGAGGGAGACGGGGAAACGGCTCGTGGGAGGGTTACCGGCATCCGTTGTTTGCCTCTCTGTCTGTCTGTCTGTCTGTCTGTCTGTCCTCTAGGTTACCTCCCATCTGTGCAGGTCGCGCTTCGTCGATCATCTTCAGCTCCTGCACAACAAAGAAAAGGAGTTGACTCCAATCTACCAGTTGGTCAGCCAGCCAGCCAGTCAGGCAGGCTCCCTTCTCTGCTTACCGCTATGTCGGCGTCTTCCATGTCGATCTCATCCTTCATACGCCTTTCCGCGGCTTGAAGGGCCGCCGCCAGCTGCGGAGCGACCCAAAGACAAGATTAAGATGCCGGGGGGTCGAGCCACTGGCTGGGCCCTCGCCTCGCGTGCCTCTCTACCTTCGTGTTGGCTGTCTGCAGCTTCGAGATCTCAGCTGCTGCACGTGTCGCTTCGTCGTCCAAGCGGAGGTTGTCTGCGGAGACCGCACCAGACAGACAGACAGACGGACAGAGAGTGAGTGAGTAACTGGAGGGGACTGGAGGGTGTGTAAGGGGGGACGACGGGGTGTGACGTTGGTAGCCCGTGTGTACCGTTGTAGAGTTCCTCCCGTTCCCGCTCCCGTTTCTGGCGCTCCGTCCTGAGTTCCTGACTCAGCCTGCACCGTCACGGGCCGAGACGGCCGGGGAGGGGTATCGGTGCGAGCATGATGCGGCTGAGGTGCCGACCTGCCCACCCACCCACCTGTGGAGTTTCGTCTCGTGAGCCTCCCTTTCCCTTGTTTCCCTTTCCCTTGTTTCGCGTTCCTTCAGCGCCGCTTCCTCGACACGGGTCTGCATAACATGCGTCAGGTACAGTAGGACATCTATTACGGGATCTTACTGCCCCTCTGTCCCTGAGGAAGAGTTTCGACTTGGTCTTACCAACAGCATCGCATTCTCGTTCTTGAGTTGCCTGCACAAGATTCGGGAAGCACATCATTCCGAGCTCAGGCGCCTGAGACGGATGTCATGTGAGGCTCTGACCTGAGTCGGCCCGCCAATGCAGCGGTGGGACTGTCACTGATGGGGCTCTCCGTTGTCGACATGGTGTTGTTGTCTTCCTTCATCGCAGCTAGAAACACTCAGAATCGTTTGGGGGTGCCTGGGGGCGCCCGTCTCCGGGGTGATGCGTCGTCACGTCAGACCCTATGACGGATCCAGGCTCGTACAGCACTTATTGGACAAGCTTCAGGCTGCATGAATCGAGCCACATGTCGCTTCATTCAACTTTGTTGCGGCCGGTCGCACGCAACTTGGCCAAGTTGAACCGATCCGAGGTTGGCAATGGCCGGACGAAATCAAAACGATGCAACGGCGACTGGAGAACAGCGGCAGCAGCTGACATGCATTTGTCCCCTTCTGCTTGCCTGGCTCCGACCACAACCAAGACACCCGAAGACACCAAACAGATCGCACTAGCAAACTTCCCCATGCATGATACGCATGATACCACGGTGCAGCCAGGAAAAGGGACACGCCGACAGCCGGGAGCAGATATTCCTGTCGCGTCGACAGGCCACCGACGGACAGGGCAGACAGGTAGACAGACAGACAGACAGACAGACACAAAACTGTGAGTCCATCCACGCATCATGATCATGAATAAATGGCAAGACATGCAAACCACTGACTGCATCGGTAGACCCTTAAACTAAGCAGAGATCGCTCATGACCCCCTCCCCTGCCTCCACCCACAGTCATGCAAACAAAACAGGCATCACATACTCAACGGCCCACCCCCCTCTCCCTCCGTTCCCTGTCAAAACTTGACACCTTCGTGCATTCTGTCTGTGTCACCCATCCATTCTCACTGCGTGAGTGGGTGCAGTGAGGTGCCCTGGTGAGGTGATGGCCTCGCCCAGCCGCTCTATCTCGCTGAGCACCATGTCGAGTGCGGCCGGAGTCACCTTGGGGCTGCTGATCACCACGCGGAAAAACGGAGGATAACCCCAGTCACTCAAGGACGCAAAATCGACCAACATGCGGCCTGATCGACAGACGACCAATGACACAGAGCAAGGCATTCTCCCTTTCTCCCGCATTTCAAGCCCAAGTCGCCCACGCACCGTTTTCGTGCAGGGCGTGTCTGAGGTGTCTTGTGGCGGCGCCCAGGAGAGCTCGCGTCTCGGTGTCGACACGGCTGTCGAGGCCAGCCGACCCTTTGGGCGGCATCAACTCCCTCAGGAAGACCGGCACGTACCAAAAACATACGTTCAGAGACTCGAACGCATCCAACACCTACGCGTCGCATACACAAACAGGACGGCCATAGACACGCACCGCACCCATGGAACCAATGTCGGTCGTGTGGCCACGATTCAGTTTGCCTGTGGGACCGCACCCACACCGCACTGACCGGTTGGAAGGTCGGTTGTCTCCTCCTGATCTCTGCCGTGAGGTGGGCCGCGTTGGAAAAGGCCAGGTCGATGCGAGAGGCAAGACCTGCGTGAACGAACGAGTGAAGGCTCGTGCACGTTGTTTTTGTCCTGTTTGTATACCATCGGTCCCCTGCCACTTCCACATGAGCCACAGCTTGAGCGCATCACCGTGACGGCCGCATTGCAGCGTCTTGCTCCCTGCACACAACACCACAGGCTTGCACGACCAACGAATGCTCTCCCCATCCCTCCCTGCGTCCCCTGGACCTACCCTGGACGTAGGAGATTGCCAAACAGTCATCTTGGCTGGCGTCCGATGGTGTGTCGGCCGGCGTGTCCACACCGTTGGACACGGCAGTGGCGTTGCTGGCAGCGGCCTGGGAGGGAGGGGAGTGCAGGAGGTATGCCGCGGCACCTGTGTTGCTGTGGTGTCCCGTGGCCCGCTCGAGCCTTCCCCTCTCTTTGACGATGAGCATTGAGCACGTGAGCGGCACGCCAAGGGCCTTGTGGGGACACCACGCGAAGCTGTCGCTCTTGTCGATGCCCTGACATCAATTAATGGCAACATACATACAGACAGACAGGCACGATAAACGCCCAGTGGGTGTGGTGTGTGTGTCGTTGGTGTGCTGTGACCTTGATGAGGTGTTTATGTTTGTGGCTGACGATCACACTGCCGCCCCAGGCGCCGTCCACGTGCAGCCACGCACCGTACTCGCGAGCAACCTGACCAACGAACACACACGCCAAGACATGCACGGAGGAAGCCAATCGACACGACGAATGGATGAATGAATGACGTAGCAAGAATGTGCGGCTCGTCTGTCTGACTGACTGACTAACTGACCTCGGCGAGTTGGTCAATGGGGTCGTATGCGCCGCAGACGGTGGTTCCAGCGGTGCAGCTGATGAAGAAGACCCGCCGGCCCGCTCGCCTGGCCTCGCCGCACTGACGCCTTAGGGAATCCACGTCTATCCTCCCTGACTTGTCGCACCGCACCTTGGCCACACTATGAGTACCCAGCCCCAACATGAGCGACGCGTTCCGCACCGAGTAGTGACCCTGACATACACACACAACACAACACAACACAACACATACTAAAGCCACTTGATTCACTCACTCATGAACGGACTCCCTCGGACGCCCCGCTTGCTTACGTGTTCCGATGTGAAGCTGATGGGCCTGTCGTCTGGCCGCACGCCGTCGGTCTGCATATGGGGGAAGGCCCGGTCTCTGGCGCACAGCATGGCCATCATGTTGCAGTAGCTCCCGCCCGGGCAGAACACCCCGTCGCCGCCGTAGTCATCCCTGTCACGTGATAGGCCTCCGGTCGAGTAGCCGATGAGCGACGCGACGGTGTGGATGGTGCGGATCTCGACGACGGAGAAGACGGGCGAGACGTGGTATGCGTGGACGTTGGTGTTGAGGATGGATGTCAGCAGCTCTGCGAACTGGCCCACGGGGTCGGTGCCCGTGTACAGCTTGTCCAGAAACAGAGGATGGCCCGTCCGCACGCTGATACGAACAGACAGACACACAGGCAGACAGACAGGATGAGGTGATGGGAGGTGAGGTGGCAGGCAGAGAGAAACAAGAGGGAGCAGCGGTGGGGGAGGGGTGGGGGTCTCTCTCTCTCCACATGTCACTCACTACCCACGCACCCTTCCGTGAGTACCTACCTGTACTTGAGTGCAAGCTGAAAGAGCCGCTGCAACTCATCCTGACAATCAGACACCACACCCAGCCCAGCAGCAAGGCAAGCAAGACAGTAAGTCAGTCAAGCGCAAAAACACTCACACCAGTCACGGGCCGTCCTGAGCGTTTTGATCTCACTCACCAGGCCGACGCCGTGGCCCCTGATGTCGGCATCCAGCAGCTTGCACAGCTCCGCGGGGTCCTTCAGGTCAACCACGGCCGTCTGCAGCTCGTTGTTGGCACCGAGATACTCGCGCAGCACGGGCAGCAGGCGCTCGGCGAGACAATCAAACTCCTCTACATCATCGCCGGCACCTCGGGGATACCTTCGAGTCGATGCCACTTTGCCTGAATCGCCATTCATCTTGTGGACTTCTGACGCGGCGACGGCCATACCATGACCTCCACGAGACCTGCTCGGCTGAGGCGTGAACGCACACACAGCAGACAGACACAGTGCGTGCATCGCATCTGCATCTCTCGCCCAGCCTTTCCCTGTGTTTTGTGGCATGCCTACATCGAGTGCTGAGGACGCGCATCTGCCAGGGAGATCCATCCGCCGCCGACTCCAAAGAGAGAAACTGTGCGCGATAAAGGAAGTGGTTTCTGTCGTGAAACCGTTCTCCCCGGGTGCCGCCGCTCCCGGCAATGCTTTTCTGTCTTCCCCTCGTCTGCTTGCCTTCGCTTGTCCGAGCCTCTTCTTCCTTCCTCATATTCCCCGGTCCAGGCATCAATGGGATCCTGCGAAAGTACGTCCCGGGAAACCAGGCAGACAAGGCGAGCGAATTGGACAGACAGATGCACTCACTATCAGGTGTTCAGTAGTTTGCGTGTGCTTCTGCAGGTGGTCCGCCACGGACGAAGTCGCACGAAGGCGTCGCCGCCTGTGGAGCCTACCGCATCACCACAAGTTCCGGAGGTGAGGACGCACAGTGGCCGACTGCACTTCACGTGGAGAGATGATAGATAGATGTGCTGTGTGCGCGTGTCCTGATTGATGCATGCAGGAGGCTGTCGACGAGGAGGATGATGATGAATCCGTTTCTGCTCAGATGCTTCGCCAGCACCAAGCGATCATCAAAGCCAATCGGATGAAGCCCCTGCCAAAAGTCTTCCACACGCCCTCCGTCAATTTTTTGTCGATGCAACAGACGGTGACGATGTTAAGGGAATCCTTGGCAAGTGAGTGAAAGTGTGTGCCTGACTGCAATCAATACACACCACCAAAATGCAGCATTTACAGGCAACATATGTAGTCCGGATGTTGTGTGCGCGTGTGTCTGTTCCTTCAGGATGCTGGAGGTGAATGTGCGTTCCCAGGCGGCAATGGCCGGCGGCTACTACTTCTGGCCACTGGTACACAGACAGACAGGCAGGCAGGCAGGCAGCAGGCAGAGAGATCTCGTATGACGCGACGACAAATACAGCCAGGCATCGATCGATTGTGTTAACCCACGTGTTCTGTGGCGTTCGGTTGGAAATTTATCCCTCTCACCTCTCTGCTTGTCTCAGATGCAGCAGTTGGTCATGCCAACAGAGTGGCGGGTCCTCGTGAGCGCCACCGACGGGCCGGATGGAAAACACGACGACTGCACACTGCTGATTTCTACAGAAGGACAGCTACGGCGACTACCCGTGGAAAGGGTATGCGTACAACACACTAAATGAGACAGCGAGCAACGAAGCAGTACGTGATTTCCTGTACACGCGTATTGTGTGTGCAATCAATCAGGGATGGGACACAGTTTGCTGTCTTGCTGGGGGCCTGGATTCGTTCTAAGGGTCGAAAGGACCTCAAGTGGCTCTGCCATCGCAATGACATCAAGCACTGCGCGTACACTGACGGGGAGACGTGGCACATGAAGTGGTACGACAAGGACCAAAACAAATTCGTTTCGACGACGGACCCATGGAACGTTTTCGACGACGATGGCGAGGGCGCCAGCGCGTGTTGGACTACATCATCGAGCGGCTGGAGGACCCCGACAAGGAGGTCGGGGTGAAGCCAATGGTCTCGTGGCCGTGGCTAGATAAGAAATAAGTGACGGAGGGAAGTGTATGTATGTGATGTGAATGCCAGGCAACCTGATGCATTCCTTTCATGCAGTATCCGGGCTGTTCATACGTGTGGCTGACGGTCATGATGTGCCTTGGATGTGTTGTGTATGTAAATTAGCTAGACAAAGAAAAAGCAACATCTTGCCAGCCATTTGTTTTTTGGTCTGTCCAACCGATCGTGTCTGCCAGTGATGGCAAGCATGAGCAGATAAATAAATAACATAGCTTGACTTTTCCGTTTTTTGAGTAATGGTGTGGAGGCGAAGATTAGGTGGAGTGTCCGTCTGTCGGTCAGCGAGGCGGGCAAAGTCGGTGCGTGCATCCCTGCTTCTGCATGATACATGTGGGGCTGTGTCGGTTATTCAGTTGCCAAATTAAGATGCCAAAACTCATGTGGCCCTGATGTGTCTTCATATGCCGGCTTTGTGCATGGCTCAGCCGAAGTAATGCATACATCATCAGCACTGTGTGGGTCGCAGCACACGCACGGTGAAACACCTGCTTACAGCCACAAACTCAATAGATGCAGTCAGTGCACGACCCATTTTGCGGAAAGGATCCCCCTAGCTACTGACGTCTCTCCACGCTTCTCGACCTGCCACTATCCCTCTTTCTGACCTCTGTGCCCTCGGACAGCTCTTTCAGAAACAGGGACAGTCCGTGTACCCATCTGTCACGCTCAGCTCTCTGCCCATCAGCGTATACACACACACACACACACAGACAAGTGAATGTCTGCCATTATCGTGTATCACCGTGTACAGTAAGTAGGGCACGTATACCCACGCGTACGTCTGGGCATTGCAGCCGGATGGTTTCGTCAGACGCGCCGGTGCCCTTCCTGTCGACGAGGAGCGTGAACTCGCCATCAGAACGCGGCGACATCCTGATGTCCTTTATGTGTCTTGCGTTGATATCGCTGAAAATTGCACAATTGCACAGCCACCGTCCGTCTGGTATTTTCTTGTTGTTAACATGATGGTGGCTCTATTTACCTGGCTTTGCTTTCCTCCGATAACGGCCCCGCCTTTGCGGCTTTTCTTTCGTTTGCGAAGAACCTCAGGTAGTAATGAGCGCCCTCGCCAGAAGCAGGAGTCACCAATACCACCTAAGACGCACGGGGGACACACACACCGCTCTCGATAATGGGTGGATTGGTGAGGTCCGTGTAATCGTCCTTGGGTACGCATGTGTGAGTCATTGACAAGTCAGCGTACCGCAAGCCATCTTCTCCCGAGAATGCCCCCGACGTCTACAAAGCCTCTCAGTGTGCCCTGGAGATCCCTCATTCTCTGTTCCCTCAGGTCCTTCGACGAGGCTTCCTGGAGACATGAAGGCAATTGCGTGAGCTGCTTCGGGGATATGTTTTGTGCGTCTTATCCAACCCACCTCGGGAACGGGTGTTGCGCCCATAATTTGCTCATCATAGACTGCCTATCGCCAATAGCATGAAGAGCAGTGATTTGGTGTGCCTTACGTACGGTGGCTCACGTGCACTGCCGATCTTTGAAGAGGCACTATCGTCCAATGTCTTTCGCGCCTGGAGCTGACGGAGTGTGCTCTGATTGTGCAGAAGCCAACGGAACACACCAGACAGACACGCTCTGCATGGCATGTAGGTGTGATAATATGATGTGATGTGATGCCTCTCACCTGATGTCTCATCGGCGACTGCTCCTTCCCACCATCACCCCAACCGACTTTTGCTCCCTTCCCCGAAGTAGTAGACGCCATTCGTTGGACGCCATCTGCATCGTGTCAGACAACGAAAGTGGGTGGATCTGTCTGGGCGGATATTTCGTACGTCGTGCTGTGGGGCTTGCTGCGGTGTCTTGCTCGGCGCTTTTTGGCCTCCGTCTTCTCTGGGGCTTCTACGCTGGCTGCACCTGGGACACCGGGGAGGCTGTGGGAGGAGCGCTGGGCGTTGCGGTTGCTGCAGGGGCTGCAATTGTCGCGGTGCCTGGTGGAAGTGGCTCAAACAGATTCTGAGGCATACAACGACAAGAGGAGAGGGATGGAATAGTTATTGACTTGCCTGTTTGCCTTTCTCGTCTGAGTTCTCTCTCACACGAATGAGCTGGGGGTCGGCCGCTGCAGTGCGGTCGAGCAGCATGGGAGAGGTAGCCCCTCCCATCAATGAGTTGATGGCTTGCCTGCATGCACCACCGTGCCACCACCATTGTTTGTCCACAGACAGACACAGTGAGCAGCTTGTATGGACCCACTCACTGCCATGCTTTCGTACCATGCTTCTTGGCGCTCGCTTCTGCGGTACGCACAGCACTTCAGCATTAGAGGTCCAATTCGACGGGTGCAATGGCGAGATGGTGGTTAGAATGGTTCAGTGGTGGAGGGGAGTGGAAGAAGGGGGGGAAGCGGTCGTGTGATCGCCGAGCAGTCGGCGCAGCAGTTTCAGGGAGCACCCTAGGCGGCAGTCGGATGGCAGCTTGGGAGCTGGGAGGGGAAGGAAGCAGAAGGTGGCGCTCGGCTCTGTCTGTGCCTGGACATGATGATCTTTCGGCGGATGAGATCTCGTCATTTGTTGCGTTCATCTGCATCATCGGCTTCGCTCACCCATCATCCCTACAGCCGCTGGCCCTCTCTGCTGCTGCCCCTCACTCACCATCGCCGGCATCAGTCCAGCCTCGCCCGCCCTAAGGCAGACGACAGCCAAGACGCCGACGACAGCCTCACGACGGACAAAGGCGATGCATCGTCTGTCGAGTTGCAAGGAGGAGAGGGCAGCGACACGAGTGTGGTGCCGAGAGAGGAGGGGGGTGAGCTTTCGACCGAGGTGACGACTGGCCTGGCGCCCACGTACAAGCCGAGTGAGTTGCTGGACCGCGACATCCGGGATGGTTGGGTGTCCACCGCCCCTGACGGCGGGCTTCTGGGTGAGCAGATGATCAAGAAGGCCCGCATCCAGTACGAGATGTCCCGGCCGCCGGGCAACCCTCTGGTCGACCTGGCGCAGCACCCGCCAATGGTCGACATCGACGAGATGATCAAGGAGCCCCAGCGCATCACGCAGGACCCGAGGAAGGCGGTCGTCGAGGTGGCCAAGATACCCGAGGACTACCTCGAGAAGACCCTCATGCCACACCTCGAGCACCAAATCGTCTTTTCACTGCGCGTCTACACGCCCGCAGAGCTGGCGCGCCTTTCACAGGCGTACGCGAGGATGCCTTTCCAGCAGGCGGTGCTGGTGAACCAGCTGACCACGTGGATCAAGGACCGGCTGGTGGGCTTCCAGCCAGAGGACGTCATGACACTTCTCTGGCCCATGTACGAGCTGGCACCCAACGACCTGGAACTCTGGAACATGCTAGTCGACAAGATTTGGGTGCGTGGGGTGGGAGGTGGGGGAGTCGGGGCGGAAGGGTTGGAGGGCGCGAATGTGGGGATTTCTTTCTCTGTGTGCCATGTGTGTCATGTGTGCTGTGCTATGTGTGTGTAGGAGATGTTTGAGGAGTTCAGTCCTTTGAATCTGTTGGGTGTGTATCGCGTGATGGCCAAGCTGGACCCCGTGCCGCAAGAGCTGATCGACTACATGCTGCCACAAATCAGGGACTGCGTCGCCACCTTCGACTCATTCGAACTCAACGACGTCCTCTACGCCATTGCCGACCATGTCAGAGAAGGCAAGGAAGGAAGCTCCACACACACACAGACGGCACAAGCATATCACTCCGGCTGCGCCTGTTTTCCATTGCGTTCCATTGTGTCGTTCTGTTTGACGTGCGTGTGTGTTCCTTGGTTGCCTCAGGTGCGACGAAGCAGGACATGGTTTTGCTGAACATCCTGCTGCCGGAGATCGAGCGGAAGTACCCGCAGACGACGCTGCTGCACACCATCACCAACATGTGGTCGCTGTCGAGGCTGCAGATATTGCACCCCAGGCTGCTGGAGAGGGCCACCCTCGACCTCGTCAACCCCACACTCACCACCGGACTCACACCCAGATTCCTCGCAAAGGCAGTCTGGACGTGGGCCAGGTTCGGCATGCTCGATAGGGTCCTCCCGACGCTCTATCCAATGGTCAGCCAGCCAGCCAGCCAAAGAGGGAGGAACGGAGCAGAAGGAAAGGGCCGATGGACGTCTGTCCGTCTGTCTGTCTGTCTGTCTGTCTGTGTTGGTGTATGCGTTTCCACAGATCGAGGGCCATGCGGATGGCTTCACGGCCGGCGAGTTCGCGCGGCTTGCACAGGCGCTGCCTTCGGTGCGTGGTTGGTTGGTTGGGTGGGGACGTCATCTCTGCAGCGAGGATGCATTAAGCATCTGTGTTTGCTGTGTTGTGTTGTGTTGTGTTGATCATGCTGTCAGCCTGCGCCGGTGTTAGCACGCATCTGCCGCCACCACCACATGCGCGTGGCTGACATGAGCCGCACCGACTTCTCCTTCTTCTTCCTCGTCTGCGTTCGCCGCAGCTACCTCCCAACCGACCCAAACGACCCACACTTCGCAGCACCACACACGGACCAGCAGCCACCGGTCGCCTCGGAGGAGCCAGCCCGCCAGATTGCTGAGAGTGCGGCGGGCGAGGGACATGTCGTCGTCCAGTCCAGCGACACGGCAGAAGGCCACCACGACGAGAAGAGCACTACCACGTCGTTGGTGGCGGATGAGGTCGACAGGATTGGCCTGCTTGCCTCGTGCCTGGGTTACATGGAGGCGGAGCACGAAGTCTTCACGAGCCAGGAGATCCGCCGCATCGTCCACCTGGTGCGGTGCGCTCCCAACAAGAGCTACCGATACCTGCTGCGCAAGCTCCCCGACTCGTGGCAGGATTTGGTCGATGAAGCTCTCGACAGGTGGGTGGGATGCAGGGAGGGAGGGAGGGGCGCTGCACTTCCAATGGTCGGTCGTGTGTTCCTCTGGCTGGTGTTTGTTGCTTGCAGGGAAGCCCGAGGGATCACAGGACGGCCCGAGGGACTCAGATACTGACTACTGACGACAGGCACACATGGTGGCTGGCAGCGAGTGAGAGAGTGGATTGATCAATGGGAGTGAGTCTATGAGTATGTATGTGTTTTGCCGTGATGATCGAGGAGCAGCCAAGGCGGTGGTCGCTCGGTTTTGGCTGGTGGGTTGGTTGGTTGGCGGCCATGGGGGATATCGATTGAGTCACGCACGGAGTGAAGTGAGCGCCCACTGACTGACTCAGACACATCCATAGATCACTCATTATGTATGTATATCGAGGCGTCGTAACAACGCCTTTGTCTAAGCCACGTACGTCCATATGACATATTGTTATGTATTTGCACACATCACATACGCGAGAGCCCACCCATTCTACCCATTCATTCAGCCATGAGGAGTGAGTGATTTCTTCCCTCCCTTGCCGCACCTCATTCACACACATCTCAGATGACCGTGTGTGTGTGGACTGGGCTCCACCGCATTGATTGCCTTGTCGCGCGTGGCGGCCGGCCGGCCGCCCGGCCGGACAACCCACACGCCACGCCACGCCATGTCACGCCACGCAAGGAATGCAGTCAATGGACGCCAACCCAGCCACGGTACAGCTCTTTCGACAGCTGTCTGTCTGTACACACACACACACTCACAGATAAAGGTTGACGAGATAGACACCCACACACCCATACACACACGCACCAAATGAGATCCATCCATCCATTTATCCATCCATCCACACGCCCAGCATGTATGTGCACATTACACATGCTGCCTGTCGTGAGAGCCGTTCGCCAAGACAGTCTGAGCAGAGGGAATGGAATGAATTTCTCACAGCCACAAGTTGGCCGGTGAGTACGCAATATGCTATCCAATCAACACGAAAGGGAAAACCCACCATCCATCCATCCACCCACCCACCCAGTGCGTATGTGCGTGTACACAGAGAAACACACACACGTACACATAAAACACATGCAGAGAGAACGAGAGAGAGAGAGAGGGAGAGAGAAGGAGACCGAAAAAGCGGCCACACAACATCTAGCTGGCTGGCTGCGTGAGCGAATAGAGTAAGTGGACAGGCACACAGCTCACCGCACTTTCTTCGCAGTGAGTGGCGCATACACACGCATATGTATGTCTCTCTATACGCATCTCACACACTTGGATGCACATAGGCCCCCTACAGGACCTACGCCTATATCTCCCCTTCCCCCCTCTATGTGTGCATAAAACACGTCATTGATGCGGTCGGTGGGTCGGCCGGTGCGCTCGTTGGTGTGAGAGAGACGGTCCGTGGGGTCGACTAGTCGACTTTCACGGATGCGTAGATGGCCCTGACGAACATGAGTGTGGCGAGGAAGCCGACCGCTCCGGTGAGGAGGAAGAATGCGTAGCTGATGATGGTGGTGTATCCGTAGTAGATGAGCTGCGGCACAAAGCCCGTCAGATTCAGCCTGGTGGTCGAGTAGAGCACCGAGTAGAGGAACACGTAGAGGGCGGACGTGCCGCTGGCCAGGAAGCTGCGCCACCACCAGTGGTAGTTCTCGCTCGTCAGGTGGACGTACGTGAAGGCGATGGACGTCTCGGCACAGGTGAGGACCAGGATGGCCAAAACCAGGAAGAGGAAGCCGAAGAGGTAGTAGAACTGGTGCTGCCATATGGACGACAGGATGAAGAGCAGCTCGGTGAAGACGGCCCCGAAGGGCAGGATGCCGCCCACGAGGCAGTTGAGCAGCGGGTGGGTCAGCCAGTGCTGCTGCGGGATGTTCCGCGGGATCTGGTTCGTCCGCACCGGATTCTTGTAGCTCGCCTTCTTGTACCCCATACTCGCCCCCAGCATCACCAGAGGCACCGACATGCCGAACCACAGTACCAGCAGCGTCACCAGCGTCGAGAAGGGCACCGCTCCCGAAGAGTTCTTCGCCCAGATGAAGAGATCCAGCACGAAAAAGATGGCGAAGGTCAGCCCTGGGAAGAGCACCGCCGTCATCCAGCTGACGCTCGTCTGGCCGTAGGCACCCGTCACAATCACATCCACCTCCTCGCCGTCATGATAGACGCCCTTCAGGCTCTGCGGCTTCATGCCGTGGTTGATCATGTGCGACAGCTTAGACTGCTCGAAGTACTTGTGCAGCCGCGCCCCCATGTACCCCGCCATGCACCCCATTCCGGCGAAGAGCACCAGCATGGCGACAAGCAGGCCACCACGGCGGGCGGGGGACACCAGGCCCAGCGCCGAGATGGCCACCGTCACCACAGTCATGCCCAGGATCTGCAGCCCCGACGCCACGCACACAGCCAGCAGAGAAGAGCCGGGCGGGGGGCGGAAGACATCTGCAGACACCCACCACCAACCACAGACCATCCATCGATTTGCGGATGGATCACAAGCAAGCACTCGCTAAGTCAGATAGGTGCATTTGTACCGGCGTGCACAAGTTTCCATCCGGTTTCCTCCTGCTGCCCCTCCAGTGTGTCGACGACGAGCCCGTCGGCATTGTAGCGCGAGATGTCCCTGAGTAGGATGCGTATGAGGATGAGAGCGATCATGCCCGAGAGGAAGACGACCACCATCAAGGAGTTGACGATCGAGAACCAGTGGATGCGCGAGTCGGTCATGTTGAGGTAGGGGTCCCACCGCGACGCCCACTTGATCTCGCTCTCTTCCCACTGCACCGAGTAGGAGAACAGCACCTGCTCCGCATCGCCCTTCTCCAAATCTAAGGGAACCATCCCGTTGCTGACACACACGCGCACACAGATACACAGAGAGAGCGTGTGCGAGGTGGTATCGACGACTGATTGCGCGTGTGTGGCAGTCAGGCCGGCAGTGCCATCCATGGCTTCTTACTCGCTGATGAGGTTGCTACAGTCGGCGTTTGGTCTGATGTCCTTGATCTTGTCGGCGGGCCAGCTGATGCTCCTCGGCTTGACCTCAAAGCCGACGATGCGGTAGGCCTCGGTGGTGACGCCGAAGTCGAGCTGCGACATGGTGGGGTGTGTCTTGATGGGGTGGTACTTGAGGAGGATGTCCACGTGGTTGTGCAGAAAGGCCGTCTTGTCCTCGGCCTTGTCGCCATCGGTGGCGTAGCCCACAGGGAATCCCGCTATATAGGCGAAGTTGTCCTCAGAGATGGGGTACTTCATGGCGGCCGGCAGGTTGTCGACGATCCAGTTGACGAAGTACTCCTCCTTGATGGCCCTCTTGAACTCGTTCAACGCCGGCTTGTCTCTCCCTCCCTCCTTGGCTTGCTTGTCTTCGTCTTTGTCTTTGCCGCTGTCGGCCTTATCCTTGAGAGGGACGGTGCACAGGGTGGTGCAGGTTTTTTCCTCGAGCATCTTGATGTCGTAGCTGGAGCTCTGGATGACGTCGCCCGCCAGCACCTCGCCGATGTTTTCGGGCGACCTGTCTATCGCCTCTGGACGGCAAAAGGGCAGGTGGTAGTAGCTGTACGGAAGCTGCGTCTGCACGCTGGTCAGCTTGTTGACCGTCAGCTCCACTGGCTCGCTCTTCTGGTAGTTCTTGGGCGCCACCCCGGGCAGGTACCACCCAACTGCGCACAGGGGCAGCGCACCGCACACCACCAAAGCAAAGACAACGCGCATGGCGGCAAGGGAAGGGAAGCGAAGGCAAACGGGGGGAAAGGCGGGCGGCCTGTTTTGGGAGAGGGGGGAAGAGCGCGATTTGGGCACGCCCTGGTTGGCTGCCGCTGTCAATTCTGGCGTACTTTAATTTCTGACGGAACCTAACCCTACCCTGAAACCCTATCGGGCCTGGTCGGAACATGGCAACAGCCGGCGCCAGCACTTGTCAACTTTGGAGTCCTCAGTCAGCTTCTCTCATGCAATCAACGAGGCTGGTCAGCCATGTGTCAAGGCGTCTTTGCAGCCATGTGATCTTTCGGAGAAGGCTTCTTTCAGCAGCGATGATTCCGCGCCAAGATGCCGCTCACGACGAACCGCTGGTGATGGAGATCCCTGAACCAGCACCAGCTCGTGACCAAGATGCGCGAAGCGACTCGATGAGTGCCGAGGGCCCGCCGCCGCTGAGGCGCTTCCATGTAGAGGTTGGTGGCTTGTGCAGTAGATCTGATGAGTCTTCTGGTGAGGGCGTGGAGAGCCTGCAGCGGCTGAGGCAGGAGGTCTTGCCGCAGCTGCCCTTCAGCGCGGCCCAGAAGGCGTTTCTGCTCGCCAAGGACGACAAGCCATTCGCTACCCTGGGTGGGGGGCTGCAAGTGGAGCTCTTTTCGCTGGTCGTCGGGGAGGTCAAGAGGCGCTCTGTACGTGAGCATCATCCACACCTACTCATCGACACGGCCCGGGCGATGATGATTGCCTGCAATGCCATCAGAGATCGCCTCACACCACCACACAAACGGGGGCAACGGAGGAAGGGCGGCGGAGGGGCGAGCCGTGACGACCAGAAGGGTGTCACTGACTCCCTGGCGGCCGACAAAGCTGACTCGCGCTTGCTCGAGTCGGCCGTGGGCGGCTTGGCGTGTGTTGCTTTGGCCGTGACTGACCGACCGTCGGATGTGCGTCTGAAGAAGCTTGGCGTGCTGATGGGCCTCATGTGTCAGCTGCGGCGTCTGGTGGGGGCGCGGGTGAGCCTCATCGAGCCATGGCAGCGACTCGTGCCCATCCTGCACAGCCGGCTGACAGACGGATGTGGTGACGTGGCGCTGCATCTGTCGGGCATCTCCTGCCTCCTGTTCGCCATGGTCGACTTCAACGCTCCCGTCATGATGCCTCACGGCCGAGAGGAGGAGGACGACACCTGTGAGCCGATGCATGACGCAGCCATCCAGCTGCCCCGAATGGACATGGCCGTCATCAAGCTGCTCGAAACGGCGCTCTATGCCGACTTTCAGGAGCTCATGGCGAGGCAAGAGGCTGACGGCTCGGTGGTGCCCTTCTTCGAGCTGGCCTCCTGTGCGATGAGCTTTGCCCGTCTGGGTTGGGAGTTCCCAAGGCCGCAATACGACGCGCTGTTCTTCCGTCTGCTCCAGGTCAGCGTGACCAATAGCCCTCCCAAACGAAAGGGCGGTGTGGTGCTCGGGGACGCATTTGCCAACGACGTTGATGTCAGCGGTGAATGCGACATCATGGGCGAGGACATCGCCAAGCTGCTGATGGCCGGCAGCCGGCTCAAGTGGCTCTTCCGCCGCCCAGAGATCCTGTCGGCGGTGCAGGCCCTGCTGCCGGCCCTCAAGGCGGCCATCGACCGCAGAGAGGTCAAGCCGGGGTCCATCATTGCCGCACTGGGCGCCCTCAGCCATGCAGAGGTTTGCGATGACGAGCTCTTCGACCTGTCATGCCGGCGGCTGCTGCCGCACGTGGCGCACTTCCGCGACGGGGCGATGGCGAATCTGCTCACCGCCCTTTCCAAGTGGAAGGACATGAAGGACGACAGAAGTAGGAGGGAGAGGGCCGAAACGACAGAAGAGGGCTACTACGGGGATGACGACCAGCAGCATGAACATCAGCAGGACCAGTGGGTGGAGTCGACTGAGTTCCATTTGCGGAGGATCCTTGATCGGTGTCGGTGGCGGCTCAACAACGGGGACCTGCAGCCGTCGACCTTCCACCCCTCATCAGTGGCCCGTCTGTGCGGCGCGCTGATCAAGTTCCGCCTGCTCACATCGGAGTTCCTGCGGCTGCTGGTGCAGAAGATCCAGAGGGACGTCCGCACCGACCAGTGCTCTCTGGTGACCATGACCACTCTCGTACTCAAGCTGTCGCAGCTGGGGTCGCAGGATGTTCGCCTGGCCGACGAGGCCGCACACGCACTCATGGCCATCAAGAAGCGCCTCCTCACCGGCCCCGGTGACGTACCGCCCTTCCGTGACCTCCTGCCGGACGTCACGCCCATGATGGCCGCAAACCTCCTCACAGCTTGGTCGCGCATGCGCATTTGGGACCCCCCCTTTGTGAGAGCCCTCCTCCCCTACACCGGCATCATTCCACGACCCGTCGCGGCACCACCACAAGAGCAGGCCAGTCCCGAGGGGCCTCTGACGTCTTTGGGTGTGGTGGCTCTGCTGATGGCTCTGAAGAAAGTCGACTTCCTGGACCCCTACGTCTATGTGGCCATCGCCTTTGAGCACCTCCAGCAGGAGACGCCTGTGCTGCCGTACCGCAGTTGCTGCAACGTGCTGTCGGTGTACCTGACCTACCCCTGGGCCCTCCTGCCTCCGTCATGCCTCCCGGCAATGCGTCGCTTGGTCGGGGGCCTTCTGCGCCACACGAGGCGGCATGTGGCTGCCACGCCAGTGCACGTGTGTTCAGGCGAGAGGGGGGTGGCTTACGGCCCGGCACAGCTGGCCACCGCCATGGTCGCGCTGAGGTTCCCCCCTGCACAGACAGTCGAAAGAGAGAAAACTCGTGGCGGGTCGCCTTGCTTTGGGGACTTCACGGTTGGTGCGCTGCGGTCGATGGTGGCCATATCCCACTGGTGCAAGGGCAGAATGACAACGGTCAGACAGACAGAGAGAGAGAGAGAGAGAGACACCAGACACGCACAGCGAGACGGGTGAATATGTCTGTCGGTCTGTCTGTGTGTATGTGTGTCATCTTCAGGGGGCCCATGAGGAGTGTCGCGATGTGTTGAGTTCCGAGACGCACGTACTGGTGCACGAGACAGTGGCCAAATTCACAAACCTCCATCTCGGGCAGCCACGGTTCGCCCACGTGGAACCAACCAATGCACACGGACGATTTGGCATGTGTGCATCCGCGGTGTGTGTGTGTGCAGTTTGCTGCGAGAGGTGTCCGTGTCGGGGCTGCCTTACGTGATCGACTCGCTCATTTGCCCCAGGTACACAGAGTGACCGATAGATAGCCCGGTACGACTGAGGGTTCTTCTGTCGATAGCTATCGCTAGTCCCGTGTGTGGTGCTCTTTCGTTGGTCGGGCTGCAAGACGACGACTGAGTCACTAGCTGAATGAATGGATGGATGGATGGATGGGTGGACTGAGAGTACGACTGAATGAAGGAATGGACGGTAAGCCTTTGGACGGTATCGTATCACTCACGATTATTGAAACCCGCAGCATGCACTGCACGGCACGGCGATCAGTCAGTCAGTCAGTCAATCAAATCGCTAATTGAATGAGCACGACATCGATCTCTAGGGATACATACACGCACGATGAACGGGTGTTTTCAACGGGTGTTCTCAACGGGTGCATGTGTGGGGGCATGTGTGTGTGTGTGCACACGGGATATCCCTCGCCGGGTCAAAACAAGGCTGGCTGGCTGGCTACCCATTTTACCCATTCATTGTGACCAACCAACACACCACACCACACTACGCCGCACCGCACCGCACCGCACCGCACCGTCATCAGATCTGCTGCTACGAACAAACACCTCACTAGCTACGAATTGCTTTCCTTGTCTCTCTTTTTGTACACACCAATCAATGAATACCCGCAACCGAACCGACTCGCTCCCCGGCTGCCCTGCCCTGCTCTGCCCACCTACATGCCATGCCTGGCTGGGCTGCCTCATCCACCCACCCACCCATCGTTCGTTTGTCTACCTACCGCCACCTGTCTGTCTGTCTGTCTAACGCATTCATATGCCGTTCCCTACATGGCCGTTCATCCCACCATGCTGCTCTTGTTGTCGCTGCTGGTGGTACTGGTGGTGGTGTGGGTGCTGTTGGTGGCCACCCCCACCCCCACCCCCACCGCCCATTCCGCCCCACATGGCTGCAGCCGTCGCCGCGGAAAGTAGTCCCTGCCTGGGGTCCACCCCACTCGCCATCTTGGGGGGCGCGTAGTACGGCATCGTGGGAGCGGCATGGTGCGGCGCAGCGGCCATCATGGGCTGAGGATGGTAGGGGGGCGAGGGGGCGTCGGTCTGGTGGGGGACGCCGTTAGGCTGGGCGGTGCCGTTCATCGAGTGCGTGTGCGGCTGTGCTGCGTCGGGTGCGATGGATGACGGGCGTGGCGGGAGGCCGTTCTGCAGGGAGGCCTTGATGGGGAAGGGGAGTGGGGTGGGCGGCGCGTGGGTCTTCTCAGCTGTGGGCGTGGCCAGCAACTGAGTAATGGACACAATGATGGACCAGCACGACACCCACAGACAGGGACGGTGCGGGCCACTGTGGCCATGCAGGTATGTATGTATCTCCCTCTCTATCTCTCTGCCTTTCTGGCTGACAGACAGACAGACAGGCGTATGCACCTCTTGTGTGAGAATGTTTTTGATGGCTCCGAAGTATCGTTTCCAGAAGCGTTCCTCCTTGATCCTCGACGGCACCAGCCGGTACCGCACCTCCTTGAGCGACGGCAGCTGCTCCAACAACGCACCAGCCCTACACTCATCACCACACAGACACTCACACGTGCGCTGTCTCTCCCTGCCCTCCTCTATCTATCTATCTATCTATCTGTCTGTCTGTCTGTCTGTCTGACTGACCATACCATTCTACGAATGTGGTGGTGTCATCGAGTGTGAAGTCGGGTAGGTCAGCCGGAGGGCACTGCTCCAGAAACGACTCGACGCTGTCGGTCAGCCGCAGCACTCTTTCGCGGACCTCGTCCAGCGACCAGCGGAACACGGTGTCCGACGACACCTCCTCGCTGCACCACTGCACGATGTGGAACCATGGAAAATTGTCATCCTGCAACACACCTGTCAGACGCGACGCAAGAAGGAAGAAACGAGAAAAGCGTGAGGCCGATGAGCCTCCCACAGCACTAACAGGCCTGCCTGCCTGCCTGCGTACCGTACCCTGCTCCATGTCTTTGAGTTCCATCTCCACCTGCTCCTCCTCCGCCGATGTGCTCTCAGCACTCCCCATCAACCACACAAGACCAGGACACACAAGATCTTCGGTAGGCTGAACCTCGCAGCACCACCAGACGCGATGCCCCGAGCTGCGCTCCTAATTCAAGCACAATGCGCGTTGCGTCTCGTGGATCGCCAAGGGTCAACAAGCGCGCAGAGGAAAGCAGAAAAGGAGACGGAGCCGCGGCCGCGGGGAGGAAACAAGAGCAGAAGCACACGTGGATTACCGAAGAAGTGAGCCAATCGGTGCAGTCCGTCAGCTGTCCTTCGCAGAGCTGAGTCACTGGGAGAGGCGACGCCGCCGAAACGAAGCGCCTTGCAGTTTGTGAGTGATCCGGTTGTGCAGTCAGTCTGTGTGCGGCCGGAGCGTTGGCCTGTCTGTCTGTTTGTCCCCGACTGAGGACTCCGAGCAGCTCGTGCGTGGGTATGCATGGGGAGTGGTACCGCAAGAACGGCATGGAGCCGCCATTCCACCCCTACCAGATTGCCTCATGGGCCATCTTCGGACTCGACGTCGCTCTCTACTACGTCTTCTGCATCCCACTGCTGGAACTGCCCGCCAAGGTGGGTGGGGTAGGGTGGGTCAGGTGTGCACCGACACTCACTGTCTATGTCATTCTGTCTGTCTATATGTCTGGCTATCTGGCTGTCGTCTGTCTGGCTGGCTGTCTGGCTGGCTGGCTGTCGGTGGGTCGGTCGTTGTGTGTGTGTGTCATTGGATGCACTGAATGGATGAATCGGTCCATGTGTCCATGCGTCCCTTGATTGATCTGTGTGTCCAACAAACCACCAGGTTGGCCTGGGTCTGGTGTTTGGGGTGACGTCGATAGTGGTGTTTTACACGGCGTACATGTGCACCGTCATCGACCCGGCCGACATGAACATCTACGCGCTGCCCGAGTGCGTCAACATGAACGAGGACGACCACGTGTGCGGGACCTGCAGCAGCTACGTCAACAAGAAGTCCAAGCACTGCCGCCTCTGCAACAAGTGCGTCCTCAACTTTGACCACCACTGCAAGTGGCTCAACAACTGCATCGGAAAGGCCAACTACTGGTCCGCTCCCACCCACCCACACACACACAGATGGATGGATGGATGTGTATGTGTATGCAGGTACTTTTTGGTGCTGGTGGTGGCTGTGGTGGTGCTTACTGGTCTGGAGGTGGCCACGGCCGCGAGCCTGCTGGGCCAACACCTCCTCACAGACAAAGTCGAGGACGAGTGGATCGAGGTAGTGTGCTGCCCATCTAGCTTCTATCTACCTATCTGTGGACGTGTCCGCAAGGTGCCTCTCTCTGTGTGTGCATGTATGTGTGTGTTGTCACTAGGCTTACGGGGAGTTCTCGGCAGTGGCCTTTTACATCTTGCTAATCCTGGTGTGCGTCTTCAACTTGCCTCTGCTCGTGCTGGTGCTGCAGCTGGTGCTGCTGCACATCTGGCTCATATGGCACGACCTCACCACCTACGAGTACATCGTACTCAAGTCCAGACAAATGCAGGAAAAGGTCACTCACAGGAGAGAGCCAACACAGCAAACAAAGGGAGAGGCAGTGAGCGCCTGAGTGCCTGAGTGGCTGGCAAGGCAACACGCATACATACGACGAGCATGCTGTCCTGTGCTGTGTGCATCAATCCAGATGAATCGCATGGAGGCTCTGCGTGCCGCTGGCGGCTATGCGGACACGTCACCCCTGGACCCAAAACGCCTGAGGCAGCAACTCCAAAGTAGGCAGGCGACATCTATCATTGATTATACCATGACGTAATATGTATAGCAGAACGAAAGGCGGTCCTATTCCCTTCTGTGCATTCACGTACCTCTTTCTGTGTGCGTATGCGTGTTGGTGCTGCCTATCTGTCTGTCTGCCTGTCTGTCTGTCTGTCTGTGTGTCTGCAGGATGTTGTGGCGGCCTCAGGGCTGAGGGCAGGACGGACGAGACGCTCCCGTCAACATGCCTCGACTGGATCGTATTCAACAAACGGTACGGACATACCCACATGGGACACAACCAACACACACACACACACACTCCCACCAACAGTCTGTCTGTCTGTCTGTCTGTGTGTGGTGTTTGATCGATCAGTCGCGCCAGGCGTCGCGAGCCGAAGGGCGGCAGCACACAGCCTGAGGGCCACCCCCACCAACCCCCCCACCCCCCACAGGGCGAGCCGCCATTACCCCGTTTCCCTAGCAGGGGCCCAGGGCAGCGAGCCGTCCCATCGGGCCCCTTCCTGGAGCTCCAGATACACACTCCACCACCCGCACAGAGCCCTGTCCGCACACAGAACGGCGCCCCACCCATACCCGGCGATAATACCCTTGAACCGTACGATGACCGTCTCCCCACTGATCTGCCCGTGACTCGCGTCGGTCGCAACGAGTCGCTGGCGGGCCACTTTGCCCACGATGTGAACCAGTCGTTAGCTCTGCAGCCGCCAGAGCCTCTGGTGGCGTCTCGAGATGAGGCCGACCGCATTCGCGAGGATGATCGTTCGGGTGGCGGCAGGAGGGCGGTGCATCTGGACATACCCACGCCGGGGGTGCGGCCAGAGAGCAGCGCGACCGACGCGATTGAGGCCCCATCGATGGCTTTGCATGACCGTCAAGGGCTCAGACAAACGCAATCGCACACCGAGCAGCGCAGCGCTCCTGCAGAGGTGGGCCGGGCGATAACACAAGACTCAATATGCATGCGCAAGGGCACATAACGACGTGTGTCTTTTGTGTCCTCAGGGAAGAGTTCCAGTGGCGGCGCATGAGGGCGCTGGGAGGGAACAAGGGAGATAGTGATCAGCAGTGTTTTTTGAGGGAACGGCTTTTGCTGCTGTGCAGGCACGGACGAGGCGGGATGGGATGGACGGGGTGGGTGGGTATACGTGCACGTACTTCTGTCGGATGCTATGTGCCTTACTTGCTGATCCAGTGCAGACCCCATCAGTCAGTCAGTCAGTCGTTGTGTGCTGTTTTTGACAGACAGACCGATTGATGAATCATACATACATACACGTGCATTTTGTCAACTCTGTCACCCATCCGGGCAAACATGTACTGAGCAGAATGCGGAGGGGTCGGCAGTTCGACTCCTGGAGTCAACACTGAGAACCACGGAAAGGCACGAGTGGAAAGGGGGGTTACCCTAGCTCTGCGGTCCGCTGTGTGTGTGTGTGTCGCGCAGGCGAAGGTGCGGCGTAACAGAGACAAGTTTATGATCCATACCACGCCGAGACCGGCGAACTCCCGTGCCGCTGCTGCCCCCTCCCCCCCACCCCCAAGCCACCACCGACTCCTGCTCAGCCAGACAAGGACAAGGACCAGGACGAGGAGATGCTGCCGGCCAACCCACAGTCGCGCAAGAGGAAGCGATACTCACTCAACACGGGCAAACTGGTACGCGACATACACATGTGCAGGGGAACCTTCACACACAGAATCCATCTCTGTCTCTCCGTCTGTGTGGTCTTTGCAGCACAAAAAGGCGCGCGTTCGTGTGGCCCACCACGGGCTGCGGGGCGTTGGGCAGAAGAAGGGCTTCCACTTCAGCGACCAGCAGCCCTGCATCGTCTGCTTCCAGAAAGCGGCCAAGTCCCGGGCAGCGCACGAGGTGCGTCGCTACGGTGGCATCGTGAAGGGCCTCTTTCCACGGCGGGCTCGTCGCAAACTCCATCCACGCAGCCGCTCCACGGCTGGCGGCTGCGTGTGTGTGAGCGATGGATGGATAATTAGAGGGACTGCTTGATCGGTTGGGTGTAGTTGAGTGTATTGACGCGGGCAGGGGACATTATCTTCTCAACAAACCACGGTCACACATTCACAGCCCCCTCCCTCACAGTCACTGACAACCACAGCTCTGTATGTACCACAGCTCAATCAAAGTTGCCGCGGCTCGAGCTCCCCTGTGCTCGTGAATTCGCTGCTACAGATGCTGCACGAGACGATCATCGTCACCAGACGCAGCTTTCTTCATCTGCAGGGAGGATTGTGTCGTATATACATATGGGGGGTGAAGGGTTTTTGATGGATAGGATGAGAGTGTGAGAAGCGAGGTGGGGTGAAGGGTTTTTTGGGGTTACGGTTTCAAACACACCACCCCTCGAGGGCTGTCAGGTGGTTGGCTGGTTCTGGATGTGGTGTGTATGTGCGTGTTTCTGTGTGTCTACGGATGTGCATGTCTCGCGCTTGTTTGCAGTGTGCGACATGCATTTGTTTGCAGAAAAAAATGAGCGTTGTTCATCGGCTTTGCACGGTTGTGTCCCCTTGGACTCTTTGATACGAACTGATGCTTAGACGAACTTCGTCGCCCGTTCTACGTGAGAAACCTCCCTCCCGGTGAAGAGACGCGGCGTCTCACCTATTTGTAACGTGTTGAATCCATCTATCAAACAGGTTGCCAACAGACTGCACAAACCACATCATGTCATCCACACAAGCACCCTAAAGCATAAAACACGCCATGCAGCTGGACAGAAATCAAAGGAAAACAAACGGTCCAGCATATCTGTTTGTGCGCGCGTGGTGTTTGTGGGAGGGCATGTGTGCACGTCCTCTCTCCCTTTTTGTGTGGCGATCGTCAATGCGACAGGGACACTTGTGTGCTCGCTTTGGACGGTAAAACACTCCCACTCGCCGCACATCAAACTCAGACACACATGCACAGACACAACCAGTCAAACAAGGCAGGCAGGCGAAGAGGCCACACGTGTGTGTTGGCAGGGCTACCGAATGGATGGATTTAAGGTTCGATCACTTGTCACTGTCAGGGGGGAGGCAGACGTGACGAACCGTGACGCCCGAGCTCTTGCGCTTGGTGCACACGAGGGGGTGTTTGCAGGGTTTGTTCTTGCCGCAATCCGAATCCCACTTCTCACCCGCAGCCTGCACGCAATGATGCATCCACCCACCCATGCGGTCATGAAATCAAATTGAGCGTTTATCGACAAGATATGACTCCCTCCAGTACTTGCCTTGCATTCTCCAATCGCGTCGGTGAGAAGGCGCTTGTGATCATACACGAGTCTGTAGCACTTGAAGTGGTTCCGCAGACAGTAGCCCTCCAGATCGTCCTCACACTCGCCTGACAGACAGGCAGACAGACAGACGGCATCGGTCGTCTACCGCCGGGCGGTCTCACTGTCGGAGAGTTTGCGAATGAGCCCTCCGGATAAGGTAAGTTTGCGGTTCGTCGAACCTTCTGCTTAAGGCCCTGGTGCTCGCCTCCTGCGTCGCTCTGGCCACTTGCAAGAACCTCGAGCCTGAGCCGTGCGAAGTCAGCATGATAGCCTACTACACCGAATTCACGGGAACCAAAAAACGGTGAGACGTCGCACGATGGCCTTACGACGCTTCTGTGTCGTCTACACACAGGCACACGTGTACGGGAGCCACATGTGGGACCCGAAGTGCCCAGACAAACAGACCTGTGTCGTCGACGAGGTGATCTAGGAACTGTCCGATTTAACGCGGGAGCGTTTCTGTCTGTGCTGTCTCTCCGGACGACAGATACGGATGGCCAGCGGACCGACTGACGATGACAAGAGGGTTGACAAGGGAGAGGGCACATGCGAGACAGTGAAGACAAAAGAAGACGAAGCCAAACACTGCAACTCGGCTGGTAAGATGCTGGTCGGCTCGGACGGTCCGGAGACCTGGTGCATGGCCGCCAACGTCGTGGTGAGGAGGAGCAAGCCACAGCGACTCAGATGTGTTTGCAACAACTACGTGTCTCATCCTGTGTGTGTCCTTGCCTTGCCTCGTGTGAGACAGAAGATCGTCGAGATGTTCCAGAGCCGCCCAGGCCACGTGTTCAAGGGCGCTGACCTCATGTCAACTGAGACGGACGAGGATGGCAACCATACCATCAAATTCTTCCCTGGACACGACAACTGGGACAAGGACAGAAGTGAGTTAGACTCTGAGACAGACGGACAGACGGATAAGAATACCCACCCGCCGTTTGCATTTTAACCTACTTGATCGGTACTTACACACATGCACGGATGTGTGTCTTCTGTCTGCTATGCAGAGACTGTTCGTAAGGCACACCTCAAGATCTATTCGCCGTTGAAGAGGCTGCCCGTGCAGCAGAGGCTGCCGGCAGGTGGCTCCCGGTATAGTTGGATTTCGGGGCGCCCGTCAGGCACACATGAGGCTCCAGGCACGACTGAGTGAATGAGTGAATGAGCTTAATTAATTAAGCTTATGTGGCTCGACTGACGCCCTGTCATTGCGGAATGGGGAAGTGTTTTGTGCTCGCGTCATGGCTCGCGTCGTTTGTGAGTTTCGCACAAGCACTTCGGGCCTCACCTTCACAAACTTACGAAGACATTCGAGGACACTCACAGCACAGAGGGCCCATGCCTGTCGCACGCCTGTCGCGTGCCGAGGTCTACAAGCCGTGGTGCAGCTGTATGTTGATTCCTGTCTGACATGGGGTGCCAACCAAACGAACGTGGCGCATGATCGATGCAAGACGGTGGATTGCCCGCACCGGCGCTTTCGACATCGGAAGTCCCATCACGTGTGCACACATGCGCACAAACTCTCCACCTCAGTTGGCACCGATCGCACCTCACTCACAGCACATCTCTCTGTCTGTCGCATCACAGCTGCCTGCCCTCCTGCCTGCCTACACATAATCCCTCCCTCCCTCCCTCCGTCATTAGGCTGTTTGTCGGTTGGTTCGTTGGGCTATCTATCCACGTAAGTATCTATGTGTTTGTGAGTGCGTTGTCGACACAGTCTCTTGCCTGCCTTGCCGCATTGGTCGAGCTGTCCTGTGAATTGTACACGTAGTAGTCGACCAGCCCGCTCAACAGCCCCACCTGGACCTCATGCAGCATCTCTTCCCGACGCCTCTCGAACTCTTGACCCACCCCACGCAATGATGCTAATGATGTACTGTTGTCATTGCCCTCACCGATTGCGCCTCTTGTGTGGCTGCTGCTACTGGCGGTGTCTGTGCGATTACTGTGGGGAGGAGGAAAGGTCTCGTGTTGTATTGGGACCTGGCCGAACACCTGCCAGTCACGCAGTCAGGCGTTGACAAACAGAAGATGCAATGATCGACGTGGGCGGATGCACAAGGGGAGGGGAGTGCTCGTCGACCTGTCTGTCCGTCTGTCTGCCTGTCTTTCTTTCTTTCTTTCTTTCTTTCTACGTCTATGACTGAATACCCACCTGTTGCCTGAGTCGTGCCTCCATGTCTTTCTGTGAGGGCAGGGTCACCCAAATGGTCACCAGGCGGATGTCGTCACCCAGACCCTTGAGCTTGAAGAGAGAGGACGGATCGCATTCTATCAAAGGAATACGGCCCCTGTGTATGTGGAACACACACACACAAACAACATGCGCACACACACGTGCTGGTTGCCTGTTGTGGTGTCATGTGTTGGCCGACCGACGACCGTCTTACTCACCGTCTTGCGGTGTCGATGATCTCTTTGCGCCTCAGTCCATAAAGCCGCCCGTCTGGCCCCCTCCGCACCAGCACCAGCTGCCGATCGCCATCACCAGCACCACCCCTAGCAGTATGCAGGTCACCAGTACTATCTTTCCCATCAGCCGTCATCAGATCCATGCCCTCACAGAACTCGCCAACTCCCACCTTCTCCACCCCACCACCACCAGCCGCGCCAGCCTGCATCATACTCAGCACCTCCTGCGGCATTGGGGGCGCCTGCATGCCCTCCAGCTCCCGGGACCTCCCGGATGTACTCCTTGTCAAAGGCGAGTGGTCTATGTCGGGCGTCACCCATGTCGGCATGGCGAACCGGTCGTCAAGAGCCATCAGATCCGATAAGACGTCTGTGCGACCCAGACAGATGGGGCCCGATAGCACCGCCACGGGAACGAAGAAGGGCACAGAGGACGCAGAGGAGGGCGGCGGCTGCCTTTTGTTGTCGCGCGCATCCAGCTCCATTTGCGCGGCGTTGGGCTGCTCCCGCCCACGACGCTTCTCTGACAGATACTGCATGCATTGATTGCAGACCAAAAAAGCAGGGGACGGGAAGAGGGGCAGGTGTGTGGCGTATGACTCAGGTGAATGTGCGAGTGCGTGTGTGCGTCTGTCGCTCACGTCGTTGATCCTGGCGAGACCTCCGATCGACCCAGGGATGTTCTTCTGCCCGTCGGGCCCGCCAAACAGACTCTGCAAAGCCATCAGAATGAACGGCACCCTGCGTGGCACATGGCAGACCAAGGAGAGGGAATGGTGGACGCCCGGCTCGGCTCGCTCTTTTGTCCATGTACGTTGTGTTTGAGTGCCGTATGTTTTGGGCCTATAGCACACCTGTATGAGAGGAATCCGATGATGCCCGCGAAGAACTGTTCCCTGGTGAGCCACGTGAGGTAGTTGTCCTGGATGAAGGAGCCGCCCTCCGTGGCCGAGCGGTAGAGCGTCAGAGTCACCATCAGCAGCACGGGAAGCGCCAACCTGCCACACAAGCAGCAAACAACGCAGGAAGGAGTGAGCGGACGGCCCCCCTCCCCACCACTCGTTCACACATTCACTCACCCCCTCGTCCACTGACGGGACCGACTGACCTGATGTTGGACAGCCTTCCAAGAGGTCCCTGTGCTTCGGGCGTCCCGAAGGTGTCCGTCCCGGCCTCGAGGAGACCAAGGTACGCTGAGTGGGTGGCGGACGGAGGGATGGATGGAGGGATAACCACACAAGGAACGGAATGCAACAAACACATGACGGCAGATAGATGTATCTATGTGTTTGTTGGTTGGCTTTTTCGGTCGGCCGTTCGCTGACCGGTCCCAAAGAGGTTGCCGATGAGGAATATGAGAGCCGTTTGGAGGTCGAAGGTGAGGTCGGTCAGGACGAACCCCGCGATGCCCGAATAGACGGCCTTGACGATGAGGTCCTCCTTGAGCACTCGGTAGTCGTTGAGGTACTCGTCGTAGGCCCGCTGGTTGAGCACCTCACGGCCGACACCAGAGGCCTTGACCAGATCTGCATCGATCCTGAGAGAGCAAGGGAGAGACAGGGAGAGCGAGGGCGGGGAAGGAAGAGTGGATGGATAATGGTGTGGATTTCTTTCTTTCTTTCTGATGAGCAATTGGGTGAGTCAGTGATTTACTCACGTGTATCTGCCGGCCACCAGTGCTGGCCGCTCCTCTGTGTCGCTGTCAAACTCAACCTGAGTGAGACACGACAGACGACAGACAGACAGACAGACAGACGGATGGATGTGCCAATAAATATTGATGCCCGTGTGTGTGTGCACTGTGTGTGTTTGGTGCGTTTTGTGCCTGGAAGGCCTGCTTGCCCATGATGTAGTAGGCACGCACCGGACACAGCTCCTCCACATTCTGAACACACACACACACAGACAGCCCGTCCGTCATCTTACATGTACATACATCACTGTCTGTGGCTTGCCCCTCCCTCTCTCCGTGTGAATCTGTGTGTTTGTTTGCTCGTACCCTAGTGGCGGGTTTGTCCATCCTGTCAGGCTTGTACAGGCCCGACTGTTTGTCTCTCACCAGCCGCTGCACCGTCGCCACAAACACCCCGCCCTCCATCTCCCGCAACCTCTGCACCTGAATGAAACGATCCACATCCATCCATCCATCCACCCCACATACGCAGCATTGCATAGCTAGCTGGTGGCTGCCAAGCAATAGAAGTGCAAACGTGCCTGTGCGAGTGAGTATCCGTCAGCCATTGGGCAGAGCACCACGTCGCCGACATTGGGGTACAGCACCACACCCAGACCGTCGGAAACCTGGCCATTGTCGCGGGTAGGGGCGTCCGCACTCCTGTTGACCCACTGATGGGCACCAGCTGCATAGCCGGCAGGGAGGCAGACAAACGGCGACGCATAGTGGATGGATGGATGGATGGATGGATGGGTATGTGGGGGAGCGTCCCGCTCGCTCACCGAGGAATGGCAGCTCCGACACACTCGACTCGCCACCCTCACTGAAAGGCAACAGGGAAACAAGCGAACCAACACCAACCATCCATTCATTCTGCCCATCACTCCCTGACTCTTAGGCCCACTTGGCGGTTTGTTTCTGCAGTCTTGTATTGAGCTGGTCAACGAGGACCTCCGGATGCCACCTCTGTGCCGACATGTAAGGCAGGTTCAGCCGCTGCGACACGCGGATGTATCCGCCGTGGTAGCGCATGATAGGGTCCACCAGATACCCATACCCATACCGGCTCAACTCCCCATACTCTAGTGGAGCACGTGCAAGCCTCTCACGAACATCCTGAGCTGACAAGGGGGACTGCTGGCCGTCACTGTCACCCTGACGATGCCTCTCGCTCCGCCCGAACGGCCACCTAATGAAGGCCTGCAAACCGCCATTGCCATGGTCTCCCTCTGCTGCTGGTGCGCCGGTGATTATCTGCCGCTCCCTGTCGCCCAGGTAGTGCTGCACCTCGCTCTCCAGGGCGTCGAACGAGCCGAAGAAGGCAGACTGCTGGTGCCTGTTCGGGCCACCTCGGTCAATGGCCTCACCGCCGCCAAAGAGGAACATCTGCAGGGTGGAAGATGGCCTAGGCCGTCTGAGCCGCGCTGGTGGCCTGTGGGAAAGCTGTGCATGAAGGGGGTGTGGGTGGGGGATGAATGAGAGGGCTGATTGGAGGCAGATCAGTGGCACCAGGGCGGCCAGCGGGACGGATACGGATGCAGGGGCGACCCGACGGAGGGCGGTCTTGCATCGGTGTCCGGAGTGTGCAGGAGTCATCCTCAGATCACCTCAGATCATCACCAGTAGATCAGTGACAGATGCACACTCGTAGATCAACGACGTTGCTGGCTGAGTCGCAGCAAGCCGGTTCAGAATGGGTGATATTAGCAGCATGTCAGAGCGGATGAAGCGTGAGCTCGCAGCGATCGCAATTCGAAGAAGCCGAGATCTGTTCTTTTGGTTCCGTTAGCCTCCAAGCACAGCGTCATCGCATCCTACCATCGCAAAAGTACTTGAGGTCAAAGCCACACGGACCACGACACACCAAAACACAAAAGGACTGCATTGCATGCCACGCTTGCCACCTCTCTGACATGATGTTGACTTGCAGGCAGCGGCAGCGGACAGGCACGTCAAGTCAATGCTGCCGTCGACAGTGAGTTCGTCCCTGTCGGCCGCGGCTCAGGCGGCCCTCACAAGTGCGACCGGCGCCGGGGTCAGCAAAGATGCGACGGGCATAGTGGATGCGGCGGTGGCGGGGAGCAGCACGTCGAGCAGCGACCCGCGCATCAAGGTGGTGGTGCGCAAGCGGCCCATGAACAAGAAGGAGACCCAGACCAACCAGCCTGACGTACTCGACTGCAGGGACAAATTCTCCATCGTCGTCAGGGAGCCAAAGTAAGACAGCGGTCGCTGCCAAACAGGCATCGACGGAGGGAGGGAGGGAGGGCGACAGAGGTGTCACTGCGCATCATACATGTCGTATGTGCGTGTACGCAGGCTGAAGGTCGATCTGACGAGGTATACGGAGGAGCATGTGTTCATCTTCGACCAGTGCTTCGACGACAGTGTGTCCAACGAACAGGTCGGTAGGTCGGTCGGTCCGTCCGTCCGTCCCATCATACACATACATATACATATGATGGGTTCAGTACGTACGTACACCTGCTCGCCCGTGTGTGTATACATAACATACATACGCTTGTTTTGTGTTGTGCAGCTGTATCAGTCCTGCGTCAAACCGCTGGTCGATGCCGTCTTTTCCGAACGGGCAAAGTGCACTTGCTTCGCATACGGCCAGACCGGTAGGTACCTCTGTGCACAGATCCATCCATCCATCCATCCATCCGTCCATCCGTCGTGTATGTTTGTTGGATATGTGTGTGTGTGTGTGTGCGTGAAGGTAGCGGCAAGACATACACCATGATGGGCCCGCCGCGCAAGGACCCTGCATCAAGCGAGACGACGCCAGGTCCGCCTGTGGGCCGTGGCCGACGTCACGTCGTTCGTGTGTTTGTCTGTGCATCTACCATGGGGGTTGGTTTGGTTCGTTGGTTCAGGTCTGTTCCTTCTGGCCGCCCAGGACATTTTCAAGAAGCTGTCAAGGGCCGAGTACTACAACCTGCGTAAGTACCGCACCGCAAGACAGACGCCATAGGTCACACCGCTGGATGCCAGCTGTGCACTGCACCCATCCCTCGCTCCATCCACCCACACATGTGCGTGGCTGAGTGTGAGTGCATGTGTGTGCGCCTTCATCGATCAGAGGTGTATGTGGCCTTCTACGAGATATACTGCGGGAAGCTCTTCGACCTCCTCAACCAAAGGCATGCAGGCCGGAATGACTGACTGACACCTGACGATTCATTCGCATGTGTGTATGTGTGTATGTGTGTATGTATGTGCAGGAACCTGCTTCAGGCGCGCGAGAACTCCAAGCAGAAGGTCGTCATATGCGGTGAGTGAGTGACCAAGGGCGGTACGGGTGCGTGAAACCATCCCTTCGTCCCTCCCTCCCTCCCTCCCTCTCTCCCTTGGTCGTTGGGTCGATGTGTCTGTGTGTGTGGTGTATCCATGTCAGGTTTGAAGGAGGAGTGCATTAACAGCGTTGAAGAGCTCATGGCGCACATCGACTACGGACTCTCCTCCAGGACCACAGGTCACTCACTCACTCAGCCACTCACCGTCTCACACAGTCAGTCACGCACGTGTGTGTACGTGTTAATGTCCTGCGTGTGGTTGTGTGTTTAGGTGTGACGGGTGCCAACGTCGATTCGTCACGATCGCACGCCATTCTGGTCGTAGCACTCAAGGAGCAGAGGGAACACAAATTGCACGGTGAGCTGAGCGGGGGAAATAAACAAACCAGACTGACTGACGAGGTACCGGTTGGTTTGTCAGACAGACGACCGTTGTACATCCAACACTGACTGTCTGTATGGTGCGTTCTACGTGCAGGCAAGCTGTCCTTTATCGATCTGGCGGGCAGCGAGAGGGGTGAGTGAGAGACGACGGACGGACGGCAACCACACACACATGTGAGATAATGTGTTTTGTCGTGTTGTTTTGTATTGTATTGTGTGCCTTCCAGGCGCCGACACCATTGACCAGGACAGGCAAACACGGTGGGTCATTGGATGCATCGTGTAGCCGTTTACCGTTTATGAGTTTATGTGTGTGCGCGTGTGTGCGTGTGCAGCATGGACGGTGCAGAGATCAACAAGTCGCTGCTGGCCCTGAAGGAGTGCATCCGGGCACTCGACCAGCAGAAGACGCACCAGCCCTTCAGGGGATCCAAGCTCACACAGGTAGGTATGCGTGAATGAAGGCGTCCCTTGATGGATGGATGGATGACACGCAGGTGTTGAAGGACTCGTTCATCGGCAACTGTCGGACCGTCATGATTGCCAACCTCTCGCCCAGCGCCGCATCATGCGAACACACACTCAACACACTCAGATATGCTTACAGGTCTGTGGCGGTTCGGAGGGATGGGGCAGGCCCATAGAAACAACAAACACGCGACCGTGGCTCTCTCTGTAACCAACCAGAGTGAAGGAATTGCGCCGTGGGCAGCTGCCGAGCAGTGCTGATGGGCCCACTGACGTGGTCAGTCAGTCACAGACAGTCAGACAGACAGACAGACGACAGACTGGCACACAGATCACATTTGTTCCTTGCGTCCGTATGTGTGGACGTGTAGGGATTCGACTACCTGGATGAAGGAGGAGACGACGACGTGAGTGAGGGATATGTATACGGCTATATGAAGCTGTGTCATTCATCCACGTCGATGCGCGTGTGTTCGACGCAAATGTCATCAGGACGGTGTCATGTTTGACGACGACACCGACGAAATGCTGGTAGTCAGACCCCACCCACCCACACCAGCCAGCCATCGATCGCTCCCCTCTGTACGTGTATGGTATGTCAATCAGGAGTCCCTGCAGACAGTGAGTGTCGACGCCCCCCAACCCAAAGCCGCCCTTCCCAAGAGCACCACGAGCAAGCCGTCATGGCCCCCAACACAGTCCACACCCTCACAGGCACAGCCACAGCCACAGCCACAGCCACCACAGCAGCCTCCTCCTTCATCCATCCCGTCGCTTCTCCCCAGACCGCAGACGGCCAAACAGCAGGACAGAGACAAGGAGAGGGAGAGAGAGAGGGACAAGGACGGCGGCAGGCAGGGCGGCCGGCCAGTGGGTGTGGGTGTGGTCAGTAGTGTCAGTAGTGTGTCGGCCAGTGCGTTAGGGAGGGACAGGGAGTGGAAGGGTGCTGCTGGTGCTATCGGTGCGATGGGTGGTGCTGGTGCTCCGGTGGTGTCTGCGCCAAGGCCCCCGTCGCCCGCTCGGAGAAAAGGTCAGTCAGCCAGTGATGTCAATGCATTAATGAGCGATGCAACCAACCGCATGCGCGACCGTCCGTCGATCCATTTGTTTATCCTTCCATTCATCCACACTAACGCACAGATCAGGTGTACCCTCGTGAGCCCCCAGGCCCCCTTCAGTCGAGGTTTGTTGCCGCAGCACCAGGGGCCGGCAGGGCGGCTGGCGGTGCGGGTGGGGGAGGGAACGACAGCCATACGGCTGGCAGGCCCGAGTCGATGGTGCGCGTGGGCGGCGAGTGGATCGACTGCGCCAAGGTAAGGTCGGTCTGTCAGCGGTGGGGCGGGTGGGTGGGTGGGTTGGTGAGTGAGGCCACCTTTACTCATTCAGTCTCTCTCTCCGTGCTATGCTGTGTGTGGTCTGTCGGTCTGTCTGTCTGTCTGTCAGGCTGACCGTGACACCATGGCGAGGGCGCACGACATGCTCATCGGTCAGCCACACACCTGCATCATACACGCGTCGTCTGAGTGCATATATCCATCCCTTAACGCATGCGATTGATTGCATGAGCAGACACCATTCTGAAGGAGGAGGAGGAGCTCATCAAGTACCACAAGTCAGCGACCGCCAGCCGGACTCGGCAGCATGAGTGCACTAATCTCTCTCTCTGTCTGTCTGTCTGCAGAGAGGACCTTGACACCTTCGTGGAGCTCATTCAGCAGGTAGGTACCCACAGATGCACACAGGATTCCCCACTGCACGTGCACACACACTTGACCCACTCGCCCTCCCTTCACACAGGAGTTCAAGCTGTTGAATGACGTCGAGAAGCCCGGCTCGGATGTCGACAGCTATGTGGTCAACCTCAAGAGACTTCTCGAGACCAAGAAGGACAAGACACAGCTGCTCCTGTAAGCCACTCACTCAGCCACCCAGCCATCCATCCATCCATGGGCCACACACACTTGTTTGTCTGTTGGTTTGTGTCTGTGATTGCTCACAGGGACCGTTTGAGCTCCTTTGAGAAGCACCTCAAGAGCGAAGACGTAATCAACACACCGACAGCACACACGAAAGAGAGAGGGAGGGAGGGAGGGAGTGCGAGCATCGCTCAAACAACAAGACGTCTGTGTGCGTGTCGTTTGGTTCGCAGACTCTGTCCAAATTCTATTCGCAGTCAGAAGGCAAGCCAACAACATAACACATCCGTCACATCTCAGAGGGCACATCCATCCACAGCACCGCACTGCTTCGTTTGTCTGGTGTGGTGTGGTGTGGTGTGGTCCATCGATTCGTTCGCTTGTCCATCAGGGCACCAGGCGGGCGGATAGGAAAGAGAGAGAGACGGACGGTGCTGAGGTCGCGTCGATTTATGTGGGTGGCTGTCGCACTGACACACACACATATGTATGTATGTATGTATGCTTAGTTGGACACACCCACACACACTGTCCCGCCGTTCGATCACTCACTGGGTGTGGGTGCGTGGGTGGAGTGAGGTGAGTGGGTGTGGGTCGTTTCTCTTTTCTGTGTATATACCATCGATATGATATGATCTGTCTGTCACCTGGTGCGGTGCTTGCGGTGTTTATACTCACACACATAACATACATACATACACAGGATAGGCCCATATGATATGCATGCGTGGGCCGACTCTTCCCCTCCTTCCTCTCTCTCTCTCTCTCTGTGTGTGTGTCTGTGTGTGTTCCGTGTGTGTGCGAGTGCATGTCTGGTGCGTGTTGGTTGACAGTGTGTCGATGAATGGGAACTGAGTATATATATACAAACATGGCCAAACGGCTGAGAGGTGACATAACATTCATCCCATCATCACCACGGTCAGGTCTCCACCAAGGCAGGCCATCCACACCACTCACTTATTGGATCGATCCACACACACATCCACACACACAAAGCGGAAGAATGCACTCAAGCGGCCAGCCGGCTGGGAGGGCAGGTGCGATCTCGTGGGATGCATCGATGGAATGGACGAGTGGATCCATGTGAGCCACAAATCACACACACGTCATATCCTAAAGCCTCACACTACGCACCCACACAAATACCTAGGCAAGAGAACAAGGAGGCACAAAACATAGAAACCGGCCATCCATTTCGAACGCGCCGACAGCACAATCGAGACCAAGGCATGGGGCAGAACAAATGTATGTCCAAAACCGGCGGCACATTTTTCGGTCGCGGCTTGCAAGTCTTGAATGTTCCTCCCGCGAGCAAGCGGCTCAGCAAAGTGAATACAAATCACGCGCCCAGCTAGGCCTGCACGAGACACAGACAGCACAGCAAAGCAGAGTGCGTTGAAGGTCTGCGTGTTGTGTGTGTGGGACCTGTCTGCCGTTCTGTCTGTTCGTCTCTCACGAATTTGATTTTTCGCGCTTCGATGATTTGTTGGTGCTTCCTCTCCTCGAGGACCAGTCGATGAAGGCACACGATGTGGTGGTCAGATGCCGTCTCCTGGGTACACACAGACACACACACACACACACAGAGAGAGAGAGAGAGAGAGGTGGGTGGGTGGAGGAACTCGTGCATTCCTGGACGGATGGACGCACCAGGTTGAAAGGGACCTCATGAGCCTTGATCTTCTTCACGGCTTTTCGAGCCAGCTCAATCGACGCCTTCAGATCCGTATACCTGCACACACCTATACGCGCCAGGAAGGAGGCTGAGAAGGATGAGAGAATCACAATCAAGGCCATCCATCCATTCATCCTGTCTGCCCACCGACCACTGCACAAGTTGTTGGGCGTCGGCCGTGTCGGGATTGAAACCAATGTTCTCGCCCTTCTCGACTGCACCCACCCATCCCAGAATGCACACACAGCAGTCAATGGGCCAATTGACCAATGAGCGAACGGAGACCCACACACATAGTGACACCCTTATAGACAGACGCTTGGCGGATTGTCTGAGGTTGGTGAAGGCCTTCGATCTCGTCCTCCATCTCCTGCAGATACCGCCCAAGCCACCTAGACACAGGGAGAGCCTTTAAAGGGGGAGACATGCTCTCAATTGTCGTCAGGTGATGGCACACGCGTGTGTGTGTATGTGTGTTGCTCTCATCCGCTCTCATACATACGTAGCAGCAACAACAGAGCAGTGAGTGGTGGTGGTCATGATATCGGCTGACAAGGCCTTCAGCTGTGTCTCTGCAGCACGCACGTCAGTAAAGTCTGCGTCTGTTGGTGCGCTGTCCTTACCTGTTTGATGACTTTAGCCTCTCGCTGCTGTTTGAGATACTCCCTACATCAACCCACCAGACGAGCATCAGACGGCATTCTGATTGCAGCAATAAACAGACACATGCATCATTTCCGGACACAGAGACAGATTGAAGTTAGTCTGTGCCGATGTCCATTGCCTACTTTGTGATGTGCCCTTTCCCCAAGGCAACCTGTGCCTTCTTGCAGGCCCACCTGCGGCTTGGCTGCATCCTGCAAACATACCGTTAGGTGAGACACATGATTGCTTGTTGCTTGTTTTGTGTGCGTGACTGAGTGAGTGAGTGATATCGATGGGTGGGTGGCTGGGTGACTGAATGGATGGATGGCTGCAAGTGGTGAATCAGTGATATACGACGTCAACGCGAGACAGGCGCCGGCCCGGCTCACTTTCGCTCTTTGTGCTGCTATGCGTTGAGGAATGAAAATGAGGGGAGCTTCTCCAGTAAAGTCTTTGGATCGCGCCCGCAACACGCACAGCCATTCACTCATCGCCAGGCGCATGCCTTCAAAAAGGGGCCGCCGCATTCCCAAGAGCGAGTGAGACGTCATGACCCACTCCTGCCCCTCAGCCTGCTTACTAGCGTAACGTAACCATCACATACAGCCACGGACCGTTCCTTATCAGACACACTATGGATGCATATGATACCCGCATTAAAACCCGCCCGCTTCTCTTACCAATCGATCTGTACAGACGAAAAAGCCCCTTACAGGCAGATAGACAGAACCAAAGAAAAAGCCGGTGCACACACATCTAGAAGCCCAGTCAGTAAATCACCCCGAAAAGGCAAAGGCCGGCTGTGGGTAGGTGCCCTCTTCTGCTGGAAAAGGCCGCCTCTCGTGTGTGTCGACGGGCCGCTCTTTGGGAGGCCTCGTGGGCCTGTGGTCCCTCTCCCTGTGTCTCGGTTCACTCATTGCCTCGGTGGCGTCACTTGGTGGGGGTGGTGTTTGATCGTGCTGGGGGCGCTTCAGGCCGAGCTGAGAGAGGTCGTCCAGGTGGAACTCCTTTTGATGCTTCTGCAAGTACGGTAGGCTGATCATGTCACGCATCCTGACACACACACATACGGACGGCCCAGGGAGGGAGGGAGGGAGGGAGGAGCGGTGCTCTCTGCTGTTGGTTTCTGAAGTAATTGTGAGTGAGTCACCTACCTGGAGACGGTCCTGACGAAGGCGAACTTGTTGTCTTCCTTGGATGATGACCCGCCCTCACTGTACACAATCACACAACACGCACCAAAAAGGCAAAGCATGTAGGCAGGCCACGGTCCGTCCGTCCGTTTGTCGGTCGGTGCCCCTTACTTGTACAGTTCATATCCGAGTCCCATTTCCCTGGTGGTGATGCGCTCCGAGCGCCCCTCGCTGAGCCTGGTGGCCTCGTTGGCCGCCTTCTCTCTGTCGAAGAACCACGCGTCGGTCTCGGACGGCGGGTGGATGTCGTAGTTCATGGCGTGGAAGAACAAAGCAGACCTGACAGACAGACACAACCGGGGAAAGCAGGGAACCAAGGGAGAGGCCAGTCGTTTGCTGACTGACTGGAGGTGTGGTGTGTGTACCTGAGAGCTTCGACGTGCAATTTGCCGTCGTGGTTGGTGTCGAGCACCTCAAAGATGTGCTGCGCACACCTGGGTGGGTCATAAAGGGAGGCAAAAAGGGAGGGAGGGAGACATACATCAACCAACATGAAAGCAACTATGTAAGCATGTGCTGCGAGTGAATGAGTGACCTTCTCGCTTTCCGATTCACTCGCTCACTCTCTCTCTCACTCACACACCGACCTTGGTTCGCATCCACTGACGTCGACGACCGCAGTGGCGAATTCTTCCTGATTGAGCTCACCCGCGCTCGGCCGCTGACATATGCAACCCGCCAGACCACCCGCCAGACCACCCATCGTGCAACACATACAGATACATCCATCCATCCATCGATAGATCGTTCTGCCCCACTCACTCACTCACCGTTGCCAGTTTGTCGAGCGCGTCTTGGAGCCGCTCCCACCGCTTCTTCAGACACTGGCGCAGCTTCTCGAATTCCTCAGTGGTCCGGGTGGTGCCGAACAGCCTGAATGGCGGGAGTTGGGCGTCGAAAATGACGCGGCATCCCCTCTCGTAGAGGATGTCAATGAGGTTGATGAAGCGCCTGATCTCGTTGGGCGACTCGTCCATGTTCTCAAGGCTGGGGATGTCACTCAGAAACACTGTGTGATAGGTCGAAGCCAACGCTATGAAGTCGGCCGCACCGACACTCGTCGCGCAGAGGGCCGGAAAGGTCACGTGAGCCACCCCGGACGCTTGATGAGGCACCTGGTGCATGGGAAGACAGACAGACAGACAGACAGACAAGACACACAGGCAAGTTGGTAGAGCTTGTGTACATACGTACCATGTGCGGCTGGCTGGGTGACTGAGGGCTGGAGTTGTGTGTGTGTGTGTGTGTGTGTGTGTTGAGTGACCTTAAGGGTCCTGCCCATCATGACGTCGATTTCCGCTTCCTCCAGCTGGTGCCCCCTGGTCAGGTACTGCATGTGCTTGAGGATCTCATCCTCAGACCTGACACACACGATTGACACATACGATGGATGCAGCACGGATGTCAATCAAGAGCAGCAGATGTCATGTGATTGATGGCCGGCCCTGTCCATCCCTTACACACCTGCTGGGCACATTGTAGAGGCCGTGATGCTGCGCCACGAGCTTCGTCAACCTGATCATTGATTCGTTCAGCCTTGTTCCTGTGGGTCACCGTTTCAGTCAGTCACCTGAAGTCCTTGTTGGTTTCGATTTGGAACTCTTCGCAGCACTGCTTGAGCAGACCGATGAAGGGCACGAATCGGCTGCGATTCAGACCGCCCTTGTACAAATCATCTGGCGGCCGGTTGCTCGTCGACACCACAATGCACCCGCTCTGAAGGAATCAAGACACAACCGATCGATGGTCGCACTCATTCGACGATACGCAGCGAGGCAGCGAGGCAGCCATGCAGCCAGGCAGCCAATGTCCTCACCTCCCTACCTGGAAGAGCCCCTCGAAGAGTCGTTTGAGTATCATGGCGTCGGTGATGTGAACGACGTGGAACTCGTCAAAGCACAGCAGCTGGGCCTCTCTGCGGATGTCGTACGCCACCTGTATGAGCGGGTCGGCGTCGGCGCGCCCCTCAGCCTTGTTCTGCGCCTTCTTCTTGTGCAGCCGGGCGTGCACGTCCAGCATGAACTGGTGGAAGTGCACGCGCTTCTTGGACGACAGATGCGTCGTGTCATAAAAGCTGTATGTATCAGCCAACCATGAAGCGACCCACAGACACGTATGTATAAACACACGGGGGGAGCAGGGAGAAAGAAGGCACGAATGGATGAGAGAGCCGCTCGCTCTCCTTGGTGCTTCTGTGTCTTGTCTATCAATCTTTGGCCCACCTGTCCATGATCATGGTCTTGCCCTGCCCAACGCCGCCCCAGATATACAGCCCCTTGATAGCGGGACTCACTGATAAACTACCACCGAAACCGTCCGCACCAGCACTGTCCTTCGCCACTGTGTCGGACACCGCCCCGCCACCGAACAAACCCCCCAGCCGCCCGAAGAAGGAGCCGCTTCCTGCAGGGGCCGCCCCTGCTGCGGTCCTCCCTCCTAGCGAAGTCCTACTAAAGTCGGCGGGTGCCGCTGGGGCGGGCACGTCACCCTGCGCGTCTATTCTCCCCTGCAGCGCCATCAGCTTCTTGACCAGCGCCTTCTGCGCTTCGTTGGCCTGCAAGTTGCCTTTCGCCAGCATCTCGTTGAACCGCGCCTCAAGGCTGCTGGATGACACCGCAGCAGCAGAGCTGAAGAAACGCCACTGGAGCTGCTGCCTGGGGAGAATGGATGGCGCTCCGAGTGCTGGGCGGGGGACACCAGTGGCTGTGGACGACGCCGAGCCTTTCGACAGCACGAGGAAATGCGCCCTTGCCGCAGAAAGGGCAGGGGATGCAGCCATAGGCCGAAGGAGATGTCGAGAGCACTCCATCGCCATCGACCGCTCGCCGAACGATGTTTGCGAGCCTAAGATGGGCTCGGCTCTGTGAAGGGAGACTAACCAAGGGAGACTAGCAACTCATCTCTCTGTCTTTGGATGATGTATGCGTTCGTTGCCGCCATCTGCCTAACGACAGCGGCGTCATGCACAACCACTCTAAGAGCATTGTCGTTCCTCATCCGTCATCACCAGTGCACGAGCAGCTTCCCCAACAGGGGCCATGGCATCACCTGCAAGCCCAGAGAAGGACGTCTGCTCGCTGACAGGGTGGTGCGCCATGCCATGCCATGACCATCCCAGCATTGGACCAAGAGCAGCGGTGAGTGAGCAGTGAGTGGAACGCGCAAACTGACGTATCTCTCAACCAGTGTGTTTGTGCGTGTGGCAGGGCCGGATGGCTGGGAAGAGAGGCCCACCGCCGTCCGATGATGAGCTCCGCCAGTGGGTGACTGACGGGGAGAACATGTTTATGGTATGTACTACTTGACGGCGAGAATCGCTTGAAGAAACGATTGCCGAAAGCAATTGCAAGGTGGGTTGTAGCCTACGTGGCTGCAATGCAATGAATTGCGTGCGTGCGAGAGAGTGCGTCTAGTTATGTGCGTGTGTCTCGTGGCTTCTGTGCTTGCTTGCTGCAGGCTGTCTTCTGCTGACAGGAAAGAAGCGGAGTTTTTCTTGCGTCAAGGCCTGCCGGAATTGAAAAGGGGCATGGCAAACTTTTGTAAGAACACCATCTGTCTGTGTGTCTGGGCGTGTCTGACAATGTCGCATTGTGTGTGCGTGTGTTGTGTATGTGTGTGTGTGTGTGTGTGTAGACCTGATGGCTGCAGAGCTCGCTCAGACAGACAGACAGACAGACAGACAGAGAGGCTCCGTGTGCGTATGTGTGTTTGTGTGCGTGCGTGCGTCTCTGCGTGTCCGCTCAGGATTGGGCCTGGTCTTCCGGGGAGGAAGAATGGGGGTAGCGCACTCGCGCTCGTGTTTCTGTGGTTTCATATTCAATTCCATGAGCTAGAAATGGCTATAAATAACTACAAAGATACTACCATCTACAATCCCGCAGCCATCACATACGCATGGGCCGCCACCCTGCCAGTCAAGCGTGACTGAATGGATTGTTGGTTTCTGTTCTGTAGATAGATGTACACAGAGTGCGACGCACGCAAAATACACGGGCCTGCAATCCACGGCCCCTCCTGTGTGTTGGCCGAGTACATGTATCGGTGTCTTGTGCATGGGGGATGGAGGGGTGGGAAGTCGGGGAGGGAGCGACCCTCTCTCATGTGCTGCGAGACGACTGGGCGTCAGTACGTCTGTGTCGGTGCATGTTGTAAGTGGCCGTGAAGTACCGCATTGTAGCGATCGTCAGCCCCTTTTTGGCATCAGGTAGAATGACTTGCATTCAAGACACAGTTATACTTCACCGCAGCTGCGGCCGAGTCATTGATTGACGAGCAAGGAGCGAGAAAGAAAGAGAACCAAATAAGACAGCCAGCTTCCCCATGTATGTACACGTGTACATATATAAAGGCAGCAAGAGAGGAGAAGAGAGGAACGAGTGGGTGTGCGAGACGTGCGTGTGGCTGTCCGTGTGTGTGCTCCCCTGTGTGAACATTACCACATATGGCCGCATGAATGCCATGCACCACATGCACAGCTCAGCGGAACTACGGCAATTTGGCCTTCATCCGGTATGCACGTTGAATGACGCCACAAGTAAGACTGGATGCGATTAAAAACACGATCAAGTCATGTCATCGTTTTACAGCAGTTACTGCATCCATCCATCCATCAAGTCAGCCCTCTATCCGTCACTCACGTCTCTCCTCCCTCTGTGTCAGTCATATCTGTCTGTCTGTCTGTCTGTCTGTCTGTCGTTGTGTGGCTCACACGGTGGTCGTCGTGTCGGGGCTGGTGGTGCCGTACTTGCGCTGCTCCTCCCTGTGAGATAGAATTCAAAATTGCTTTAAGTCAGTGGCCATCAGTGGTCTATATCGTCACTGTTTTACCTCACGAGATGCACACGCGCGCCGACAGCAAACACACACGCCTGCAGCAGCACACACCCGAAAGGCATGATTGTGCATACAAATATTGACTGACGGACTGACCCAGATTGCGAGGAGGATCGGCCAGCCTGGGAGAGCGAAGAACGTCGGCACACTGATATGAGACACACGAACACACACGAAGCTAGACAGGTCGGTCGACTGTGTGTCTTGGGTGAGTGTGTGTTTATCTATTTGCCGGAAGTAGTGGAGAGGGTCGAGTGAGGGCGACAGGCCGAGCAATACAAACAGGAGAACGCCTGCATTCACCCACCCCACACACACACATCCCATCCCATCTTTTTGTTGTCTTTTTGTGTACAGTCCGGACCGCGTAAGTGGGTCACCGCATAAGCGGGTCAATTGCGTATGTGGGTCAGCCCCTCCCGATCACTCCGTACACAGTCAAAAAAGGGCCGGATAACCGGGTCAGTTCCCAAAGAGACTCAAATCAGCCATCCAAACCGACCATTCGTGGCTCAAAATGACCGCAAGACGATGACGAACCTCTCTGTGAAAGAGCGGACCGATGAAAGAGTGATTCCATGGAGAAATACAGACATTTTGATGGTCATCTTTCGAGATGATCCATTCTCGATGGTGATCTGCGACGAGAAGCGGAGTTTGCTTGGCGAGGTTGAGTCACGATGTAAACGGAAGAGCAGCTGCTTCACGTTTGAGGCACGAACACCCATTTGTGACAAACAAGAGGGTGGTCAACAGAGTCACCTGAGGCATCTGGCGTCATTCATCAGCCGAACACACGTTTGTGCAGCCATGATGTGACTGCAGTCATTCCATGCATGATGCATCACTTCGCCCTCCGCCCACCCATCCATCCACCCACCCACCCACTCATATCGTGAGAGCGATGCCAATTGGCTTGATGCATTCGTCTGATGCATTCACTGCTGCAGGCGGCGGGGCGGCATGATTGATGTGATTTGCTTCCTGAAGTTCCTGTCATGCTTGCTGTCATGCCTTTCGCGCCGTCATGGC
>CDMY01001019.1:8716-71658 GCA_001179505.1 Vitrella brassicaformis | reverse complement strand
CGGAGACATCCAATGGCTCTCGCAGCCATCCAAGGTCTGATTGAATGAATGAGAGAACGAACAGACGGTTTTTCGTCGTTTTGAGTGACTTTGAGCGAGAAAAAAAGAGTCAATGGGCCTCTGAGAGGTTCCTGTGATTCATTCACAGCGAAATATCACTCCAAAAGTCGCTGGAAAACAAGTGGGTCAGCTCTGTAGTACGTATAAGCGGGTCAAACGCGTAAGTGGGTCAGCCCTGTACTGACCCACTTACGCGGTCCGGACTGTATTGGTGAGTTGGCCGACCTTGTCTGTGGTCAGCCGCGGCGGCCGTTGCGAGGCTCTTGTGCTGCAATGTGCTGCTCTTGTTCTGCCTTTAGCGCCGCTGCTTGTCGCCCTTGCGGGCAGACCCGTCACGCGACCGAACGTTCGTGTAGGCCCGGACCACTGAACGCACAATTGTCACAGAGAGAGAGGGAGGGGGAGGGGGGAAAGAAGGAATGCATGTGTGGCGTGTGAATGAATGATAGATATTCAGCAGGCCTCCTTATTACGTGCGCCGATGGTGTTTTGGGCGACGTCACGTTCGGTCTGGTCCCTGTTAGCGTCGCAATCGCGGGCCAGATGAAGGCACTGCACCCCGCGTGCAGCGCACACACACACATACACACATACACACCCGCACCGGCCCACGCGTATGCAAATAGCACGCGACGCGCGCGAGAGAGACTCCTCCTCTGACTCACCCACCCCACCCACCGACCCACCTGCAGTTGATGTGAAGGCCCTCTGGGTCTGCGCCTTTCTTGCGCTTCTTGCAGGCGCCGCACGGCTTGAGCGTCGAGAATGCGTCGTCACTGAGGTGGACGCTCGCGACGCCCCTGACACCCCGGCTGCCCCCCTGCACCAGCGGCTGCTTCATGTTGCGCGTGCAGCCCCCCTGCACACACAGACACAGACGCAGACAGGGAGACATATGTAGGCGGATGTCCCACAAACATTCATTCTCTGGTGCATCCATCTGTAGGTTGGGTGACGGACGGGGCGGTGGTCTGCGTTGTAGGCGGCCGAGTGGACGCGACGGAGCCGCCGGACTGAGAGGGGATGATTCTTGTTGCCACCCGACACGGCGTCAGCCACACGCCTGACCGTTCCAAATTCGTTCCACAGACAGACAGCCATGTCGACTCGATTGTGTGTAGGCGAGTCAGTCAGTCAGTCGCTCACTCGCTAAGCACACAGATGGCAATCACCATGTGCTGCGCCAGATCTGCGTACCTACGATGTCAGCGATGGTCAATGAGCTGTCCAGATGAGCAAGGTGGTGGCCTCATAGACACTTCCAATGGGAAAGCAAAGCATGCTGCATGTGCACGGTATCCTTGGCACAGGGAGCGATCGGTCATGCGAGCTTAGAGGGAAGAAAATTCACATCGGATGAATGGCTGAAGGCATGGCAGCGGACAGATCTACGAAGATCTACGCACGCATTTCCGCTCTTTTGTCCATCCATCTCTGGGCAGGTCGTTCATTGCATTCCGTGTCTGTCAGTCCACGGTGGGGAGACATACATGGACATCGCTAGCGCCTGAAATCTGTATACACGAAGCTGATAACAACGATAAAACACTAAAGTGGTCACGGAAGATACTCATCGAGCAGGCCACAAGAGGACGGAAAATCAATTCCTCTTCGAGCGGCTGAAGAACTCTTGAAGAAAGCGGCGAAACAATCCCTTTGCACCTCGCTGCGGGGTACCAGTCTACATAACACGAAGCAAGCATCGTTTCCTCCGCCTTCCCCGCCTCCACATCACTGACTGCCCTTACTTACCGGATCAGCGCTGATCTCCTCTAGCGCTCGCCCAGCAGGAAGCGCAAAGACGTATTCCTGGAACAGCAGCCGGTCCTTGATGTCCTCGCGTGTAGTCGGGTCCCTGGGCCATTGCGGCGTGATCGAGCCGCCTTGTGGGATGGCCCATACGATGCGCCAGGTCTTCTTGCCATCCCCGATCGCTGAGCTTGTCCTCAAGTTGGCGATCAACGATTGATCGAATCCACTGGCTGAGTGCTCGCTGTTGGCGGTGACCTTAATGAGGTAGATAACGTCTTTAGCGCTGTCGATGTACAGCGAGTCGATGACTGGCCAGTTCTTGGACTCGGGCACCCAGAAGCCAGGCTCGTGCACGTTGGCATAGGGCCTCTTCTGGTCTCTGCTGCGAGTAAACAGACGGGGCTCACGTTCGTGCTGGGTGGTGTCCAGCGAGACTCGGATCACACCCCTAAGCTTGTTCTGCGGCGTCTGCATCCTTGACGCTCGAGTGCTGTTGCTCACACGTTTCATATGGTGGTTGAGCGGCTCCAGACTTATCGGGCGCCTGGTCTTTGCCAGAAATTCATTAACGAGGCCCTCAAACAGCCGTTCTTTGTCGATGATCGTTCTCGGGCGATGGATGAGGTCGAGCTCATCTTCCAGCTCCTGCTTGGTCAGCTTTCGGATGAACTCGCCGAGGATATAAGACGAGCGCCAGCCGACCTTCCCAAAGGTGTAGAGGCCGTTGGTACCGGGATCGAGCGACATGAGAACGGTCTCAGGGAATTTGTTAGCCACGGACCCCTTGGGGCTTCTCCCCTCCATCGTCGAGCGTCCTCATACTTCAGAAAGGCAACGGCGAGTTTCATATCCTTCTTGAGCGAAGAGAGAGGCCTAAAGTAATCGCGAATGATGCCACCCGCATAGGGACGCTTGTCATTCAGCTGGTCGAGCCACTCGGTTCCCTCAAGGGCTGCAGCAACCTCCTCCTCAGCCCAGGTGGGCATGACTAGATCGAGTGTGAGCCTTTTCTTGAACTGGTTGTAGTTATCATGGCGCGCCGATGCAGCCAGCAAGACGCTGCCCGGCCACAAATCATGCAGGGCACCTTCAAAGCCTGCACACACACACACACAAGGCATGCAGCCCCTCTCCCTCACGCCCTGCTAACCGTCGATCAGCAGCCAGTCGCGTTGTAATGAGTCCAGCGGCTGCGTCTCTTGTAACTGGAACAACGTCTCTAGCGGGTCGCAAACTCTCACAAAGCCGTCCTTCCACAGCTCATACACCTTCCGGTCGACATTCGATGACCTGAATGAAAACCAGGAGGAGCGAACAGGTAACATCACGTCTGGCCGCCAGCAAGTCGTTGCTGACTTACCCACAGGAGTTGTTCACGAACCAGATCTTGAAGTTCTCGCCTCGGTGCATCTCGCCTTTCAGCACGGCCAAGAAGAAGAGAAGAAACCAAGACAAGCCGACGCCCGATGAGCCACGCAGCAGAACGCGAAAGCCCTCCGGAAATGAAGACATCTTCTTGTTGAATTTCTTAAACACGTCCACAATGATCTTGGCGATGTCCACATAGCCCTCGCGGACCAGCAACTTCTGACCCCCCGTGAGAGGTATCTTGTTTGGTGCTGCCTTGAGGCCGATGGGATCCACTGACTCCCAGTATCGCTTCAATATGTCTGGACGCGTGAAGAAACCCCTCAATCTGCCCTTCGGCATCGCTTTGGCCGTCATGGCTTCGGCGAAGGCCTGCAAGTCAGACAGACAGACAGACAGACGAATGAATGCACAAAAATGCACTTATCACGCCCGGCTGTGCCAATCACGTACGTACCTCCTCCTCTGGCTCCTCTGCGTGAAGGGCAGTCGCCCTCTGCACGGGGCGATGAGTCGGGCGTTCCTGGCGAGCCGCCACAGGGGCAATCTGAAAGGTGAGACGAGCCGATTGGCGCACGCCAGCCACCCCATGAGCGAAGGCAAGACACGCAGTCAGGAGAAGGGAAAGCGCAGATGCCATAGCGGTGACCTGTGAATGAATGCAGAGAAAGCGCATAACACGCGCAAGTGAGGTGTCATTCATCGACGCGCAGATCTCCTCACCATCATAGCAAGTGGCAACTCCACCTCCGCGAGCTCAAAGCTCGCAGAGAGGAAGGACCATTGAATCGATGGCATTTGTTTGGATGTGAGGACGGTGAGCCGGCCAGCACTGCCGATCATGCATTGCATCTCACACACACGTCGAGTCACCCACACCCAGCCATCCACGGGTGGGGCCATCACTACAGCCACCCCTCCCTCCCTCCGACGCCCTCCCCTCTGCTTGTCTATCAGCTCTCTGTCCGTCCGTCCGTCCGTCAGCTCACTCGGTCACTCAGTCAGCCCCTCCCTCCCCCAATCAGTCAGTCAGTCCGTGTGTGTGGTATCAGCTATTGCTCCCCCATCACGCTGCCGCCATCTGCGCCCTCCGCCGTCTGCTTGCGACGCCGCCTCACCGCCCGTCTGTCGTCGGCCGCCATGTCACCCTCTCCGCCATCGAGGCAAGTCGATGCCGATGATGCGGCCGCCTTGCGCTTCCCGCCACGATTGCCATCAGCACCACCACCACCACCACCAGCTGAGGCGGCCGCAGCGGGGGCGGCAGAAGATGACGACACGCCAGCAGACACCAAAGGGACACTAATAGGCACCTGAACACATAAAATGAATGGTCCACCTGAGTTTGTGTGTCGGCCTGTGTGTGTTAGTGATATGACATTGCAGCCTTGCCTGTGGGTCGTGGTCAGCGATCTCTGCCAGCTGCTTGGTGAGGGTCTCCAGGAGGGCAGAGAGGCTGCCGGCCGACGCACCATCCTGCAGGCAAAAGACGAACACACGAATGGCAAGAGAGTGCTGCTGCTCGGCTATGTTGTGTTTCGTGCGGACCAGTGTGCTGTCAGCTTGTGAGGCTATCATGCGCTCTGCCCCGTCAAGATCAGACACCAACTGCGAGGCGACCTGCAAGCCAAAACCAACCCATTCACATCTCTAATGCTGCATGTGTTGAGCCCTCTTCTCTTCCTCTCACCGAACGCATCGAACGTATCTTTTGCAGGAGATCACGGGAGCTACCGCCGCCACCCGCCCCGCCGCCCTGCCAACCTAAGTCACACAGCCAGGACACACAAGGCATAACACACGGAAGCTGTCAATCAGGTGCGCCCTGTTAGACCTGCAGAGAATGCCGGGCCGCCACCGCTGTCTATGTCCATCAAATCACCGCCTGTAGTGTTGGACAAGGAGGCGAACGACCATGGTGCACTTGTGTGCCGCGTGTTGTGTAGATGTGTGTATGTACCAGTGTGTTGCGAAGGGTAGCCCATCGCCGAACCTGCAGCAGATGACGAAGAGGCGGCAGCAGCACCCACAGACAGTCACACACACTGATCCATTCATAGCTCGTCCGCGTGCCGCCCCTTCAGGTGCTTGCCTGAGGTCTGCTCGCCACCCTGATCACCAGCACCAGCACCAGCAGCTGGGGGGAGGGCTACGTCCAGCCAGTTGCCGAACGCCACTTGTGCGTCGGCTCCCATCACATCACGCACCACCCTCACTGTCTCGGGGAGCGCCGCCGCACCCTCCTTGCCATCCACCGGCCGCTCCGTCGTGTGGAGGGAGACGTCGGCTGGGGCGTCGGCGTCGGAGCTGCAGATGATGACGTGCGCCTCGAAGGTGTGGTCGGGCTGGTCGCCGTGCAGCAGTATCATTCGGTAGAAGCTTCTTGCTACCCAGCGGCTGCTGGTGCTGGTGCTGGTGCTGCGGCAGTCCCAGATGGGCGGCGGCTGAGAGGCGAGGACCCGCTGAAGAGAGAGTGAGATATGACAATGAGGGAGTGGGGCGGCTGGTGAAGTGCTTCGTGTGTGTGTGGTTGTGTGACTGACCAGTCGCTCGCAGCGTTGGGGATCGTCGAACTGGTAGACCATCTTGTTCGCGACCTCCCACCCTCCATGATCCATCCTGACCGATCAGACACACCATGGCAGAGCGGTGCAGCCAATGCGTATAAGTGTTCGTGTGTGTCATTCTGCTCATCTCTCTCACCGATACAACACAATGTCGCGAATTGAAGCAAACTCTTCACCTACACACACACAGCCCAATGGTCCCCCTCCTATTGCTATCCCTCCCGCCCTCACCGTCTTCCTGACACACGGGGTTGGCCTCGTCGTATCTATCGCGGAAGGGGTGGTCGGCCGGCAGCGTCTGCCGGGTGCGGATGGTCAGCGGACGCCCACCCAGCAGCTCCGCGCCATTGACGCGCCGCACCAATGGCCCGATCTGGCGGCCGATGAGTGAGATCTGGCGTAGCGCCTCACACCGGCTGTCGTACACCGCCCGGCTGCCGACCCCCTCCACATCAGCGCTGACCAGCTCTATGGGCAACCGCTTTACCCGCCCCTGATGCTTGGCCACTCTGATGATCGGCACCGTCGCCGACCACTCGCCGCTGTTGTCGATGAAGTACGCCAGCCGCAGCAGCACGTCGAGCGATGTCAGGTCAGGGGAGAGGGTGATGATGTCTTTGAGGCCCTTGGCGGCGAGCTGGGCTTCTATGTGCTTCTATGTGCTTCTATGTGCTTCTTGACGCGCTGCAGCAGAGTGCTCTCGATGGTCTCCTTGCTATGGTGCAGCAGCTTCTGCTGCTGGGTGAGGGGGCCGCTGGCGATTTGTGCGAGGAGTGCGCCTATGATGGCCACCGAGCGGGCCACTTCGCTGATCAAAAAGGGTAGCAGTTGTTGAGGCCTGGTGGGGCGGCCATGGCTCGACGAGGACATTGCCTGATGGATGAAACAAACCAATGAAGAGAGCAAAAAGCCACCGCGATGCATGTGGCAAATGATATCTCTGTGTGTGCGTGTGTGCGTCCTTCGTTCACCTGTGGCTGAGGCAAGTCGGCTACAGCAGCAGCAGCAGCGGATGAGGATGACGCTGCAGCCGCCATGGCTGGCCAGGGTCGTATACGCCTGCAAACAAGAGGCACATCACATCACTCTCGGCATCTATCCATGCCTCTGCCTCATCTCTAACGACGTGCTCACCAACTCAGATGTGTGTACAACCTCTCAGTGGAGGCCTATAATCGAGGCAGGCGGGTCAGCCGCCTCCTCTGGCACCCACAGCATCGAAAAGATGCCAAGAATGCTCCACACAGATTCTCTGAGCTCGCTACAGAGGACGGCTTTGTGGCTGCTCAAGCACGTGTTGGGGTCTGAATCAGAGGAAGAAGGTGCAAAAGATCCATCACGACGGGTACTCGCATTCAGCGTGCGTGGATGTGCTGAATGTATGTTGGCTTGACAGGTGCGTGTGTCGAGGAGGAGTCTTACGACTCCGTCGTGCAGCGCCGCACACCGACAGACCAGGTGCGTGACGCATGTGGGAAGAGATCGGACCTGGACTCATGCACTCCTCGCTGTTTATCTCTCATTCTCATTCTCTGTGTTTGCCTTTGCATTGGACGGGCTGCGGGACGGCTCGAAGGCTATTAGCTGGACGAGCGGTAGATGAGCCATGAAGCGAAGGATCTCTGCCGAAATCGACCTGACGCGAGATGACGCACACGACGGCACTGCCGAGAATCCTCAAGACCTCACTCAAGACGACGACGCCCCGGCCAAGCGAGCAGAGCCCGCCCGCAAGAAGGGACGGGCGAGTGAGACCGCCTGGCTGTGGCGCTGCCAGCCGTTTTACCTCAACGCGATAGTGAACTATGGGGGCGATGGCGAGGGCAACGAGGGCTGCTTGAGCATTCGGGACGTCATCGATGGGCCGGCAGAGGAGGTGAGGTGGATTGGGAGGGGAGGTGCACGATATATGCACGTTGCCTGTCTGTGCCCCTTTGCAATGGAATTATGAGATTCTGTTTCCCCTTTGCAGATGTTGATATGCTGCATGAGATTTGACCTGGTAGGTACGGTGAGAGAATGCAGGCAGGCAGGCAGGCCGGTCAGAGATAGATCCACACAGACGCATACGCGTTCTTTCTTGCTGTCCTTTGTTCCATCAGCCGTGGTTGGTGTCCGAGTGCCCCGTGATGCAGACGATGCGCCACATCACCATCCTCACCGGGGACACACACAATATGCCGCGAAGAAGTCAGCAGGCAACATTCGCCCACACTCCACTTCCGTGCGAACCCTTATGTGTGCGCGTGTGTGTAGTATTGCGGCTCGAATCGCTCCGCCGGTCTGCTGATGATATGCTCGCCTCGTCTGGAGCAACGGTGGCTGTCGAGGCGGTGCCGCTGCCCAAAGGGACCCACAGCACCTTCCACCCCAAGCTGATCCTGCTGGCGTACGCTGACCGCATCCGCGTGTGCATCACATCTGCAAACTTCCTCTACGACGAGTGGTGAGACCAAAGAGAGGGAGAGAGGAGCGCTTCGTGGCTGGCGCATGGGGTCACACGTGTGTGCGTGTTGTGTGTGTGTTCAGGTGGAAGAAGAACCAGACCGTCTACGTGCAGGACTTCCCACGCAAGCAAGAGGACGGCGCCGAGCTGCGATCCTCACTTGGCGAGGACATGGAAGGTCAGGACAAATTCCTTCTATCTATTGTAAGTGTTGGTGTCTGTCTTGTCATCTCTCAGATCAGTTGTCGGCTTTCATTGGCGCCACCACAAAGGCGGACGATTGGTGTGACAAGATCAAAGCGTTCGACTACTCGACAGCCATCGGACAAATCGTCGCTTCCGTGCCGTCAGTCGAGGTAGGTGAGGCAACCAACAGAAGAAGGGCTCAAGCCGGGACAAGACTGATGTGCGTCCGTGTGTTGCAGGGCAACCACGTGTGTTCGAACAAGACCGTTGTGGGGCCGAGTGTCAACCGCTGGGGCCACATGCGGCTCCGCCATCTGCTCAGGCACCAGGCGGACCCTCAGAACATGGCCGAGTGCGCGAGGGATAGACTCATGCTCGTGATCTGCCAGTCGCTCACCGGACCTGTTTATGTGTGTCTGTGTGTCAGCTTTAGTGTGGTGTGTCAGGTGTCGTCGATCGGCAGCCTCGATGCCGACTGGATCGAAGAGTTCCTAAGTCAGCCCCAAAGCTTATCATGCACACAGTTCCTGTGGATGGCCATGTGTGTGGTGTGTGTGGTCGTGCAGGCAGTCTGTGCTCGAGTGGGTCCCACCCTCAGATAAAGGCCGACATACCGTGGCAGCTGGTCCTGCCCACCGAGCACGAGGCAAGCACACTGGCCTCCATGCCATGCATCCTCCCATGCAGTCACAGCCTCTCATGCGCTCTGTGTGCAGGTGCGGACGTCACTCGAGGGATGGCCAGGGGGCAGGTGAGGGTGAGCTTGACACAAAGGACAGCGCAACACAACACAACCTCCCTCTCTCTTATCCATATGTCGATGATTGATTGCTCAGTTCGATCAAGGTCGCGCGGGAGAGTCTGCAGATAGCCGACAAGGCGGACAAGAGCGAGCGGGACTTGCCGCGCGGCGCCCTCCACAGATGGGGCACGCACGACGTCGACGGCAGGCAGGTGTGCGAAGAGGCCGCCATTCCCTACCCTCCAGGCAGATCGTCATCGTGCCCTCACTTGAAGACATTCCTCAAGTGTGTGAGCGGCGGAAACACCTGCATATGGCAGGCAGGCAGGCAGCAGCAGCCGAATTGGCGTGTGTGTATTTCAGGTATGGCTACCGCTCGACGGGCTCCGCCCGGCGTCCGGAGGTTGCGTGGGTATATGTCGGCAGCCACAACCTCAGCAAAGTGAGCAAGCCTTCCCATTCGCTGTCTTTCATTCTCTCAGACGTGTGCACGTGTGTGTGCGGTGTGCTCACACAGGCTGCGTGGGGCGAGTTGAAGGGCGGCAAGGACGAGATGGACAAGGACAACGGCCTGTATGTCAAGTCCTACGAGCTGGGCATACTCATCTCGCCACACACCCTCAGAGGCCTCACCCCGCCCCCGCCGCGCGCCACCCCACACACGCAGCCGGCCGGCTCATCGTCATCCACCGGGAGCAGCAGTGGTGCCCCCAGGCCGATGCGCTCTTTCATGTGGCGCAAGAGCGAGCCGCTGCAGACAGGTAGGTTGATCGGCACCCATAAAACACAGTGTATGTGAATGTCTGTCTGTCTGTCTGTGTGCAGGGTCCCACCCAGTCCCTCGTCTGTATGCGGCCACAGCACGGTGTCCTACTGCTCCACATGCTCGTGTGCCGCTGGTGCGCGTCCCCCTCCCATATCCCCTGCCCCCACTGCCCTACAGCCCTCGCGACAAGGTGTGGATGACGAACAGCAGACACACGGGGCGCGACAGCCGGGGCAAGACGTGTGCTGATTACAAGTGGAAGGTGGTGACGCGGACGGGTTTCTCGCGAGCCGAATTCTGATTTGACTGATGTGGGCCGCTTGCTGGGTGTGGTGTGCATAGACAGTCGCCCGGCCCGTTTGTGTGTACAAAGAGAGACGACGAGTGAGTGTGTGGTGTGCACATGATCCACGCGGAGACCTCTTGATGACACATCAGACACAATCAAGTGAATCGTATGGAGTACGCGTCTCACCGATTGCAATCCATCCATCCATCCATCCCCACTCCAAGCATGACAGCCGTATCCCAAGCCAAGCATCCAAAGCATACCACACCACACACCCCTATCATAAGGCCACCGACCCACTGCCCGCGTCCCTGCTATGTATCAGCTGCTTTGCTGTCTTTGTATGTTTCACTCAAGTGATTGATGCCGGCAGCCAGCCACGCAGGCAGGCAGGCAGGCAGGCAGGCTATCCACTCACTCGAAGAATAATTCACTGCAAAATTGTCTGGCGCTCTCGAGGGTGACTTTGTCGTGCCGTCCGGGGTCCACGGTACTCCAGGTCGGCAGCACCGCGACCTCCATGCCCTTGCACGCCAGTGAAGAGCCGGCCTTCTGAGTGACGTTGCCCACCACAAAGATGGTCGCCACTTTGGTGTCACCGGGCTCGTCGCCTGTGCGGTCCATCTTGAACGACCAGAGGCGGCACTTGTTGTCACGGGGATCGGTGCACCACTGCCTTTTTGCCTTTGTCTTGCACTTGAAGTCGTGCACCTTGTACACGTCCATTTTTCTTTGCCCACCTTGCAGCGGATGCACCCACCAGATAATTTTCTCCTTGCCATTCTCGGGGCAGGAGTAAGCGCACTGGCGGGTCGGCAGCGAGCGAGACCTGTCATCCGCCGTGCCTATGTCGGGCAACACGCAGAAGCCGTTCTGTGATACCAAGGATTGCGCCACCATCTCTCTAAACCATTTGGTGCTAAACCATTTCAGGTCGACTTCCGTTTGGCCTTCACACACACACACACACATACAGTCATAAAGATGCGCACTCAGTTGGTGGATGCGTTGAGGGCGGCTGGTGCTTACCGCGGTGGGCCATGTAGTCTTCAACTTCTTCTTCATCATCCTGTGCAAACGAAGAGATGCCGATACTACCTGTACAGAGACAACACAATGCACGATGGATCGATCTTTCCTCCGCGTGTGTGTGCGTACCGCCTGGGCTGCCGGAAGTGCTGCCCTTGTCGATGGCCGCCAGCGCCGCGCCGCTCACATCAGCCGCCATAGCGCTCCTGTTGTGGGCCATAATGCTCATCTTGTGTGCGGCCGCCGTCAGATTCGCCGCATGAGCTATCGAATCGAGCACCAGCGAGAAACGAGCTGCACCCAACACAAACAGAGATCCACCAAGACAATGAATGGCCCTTTGTGAGCCGCACTGACCACCCTGCTGGTCGTCGGAAGATGCATCGGTGGCCCACGCACCTGCAGGCAGCCACGGACGAATGAGCGGATGGATGGATGGATAAAAAGCCACGGGAATCCGCAGATCTACACTCTTTTTGTGTCTTGCGCCATTCATCTACTCATCGCCTTACCGTATTTGTCCTCACTGTGGTCGCTGAAAGTGGATGCGAAACCCCCACCAGTACTGCAGCTGCTGTCCTCGTTATCGGTGCAGCCGCTGGCCGAGATTGCGAGCGCCACACGTGCCGCCGCAATGACCAACACGAGAACGGAAAGCATTGCCACAACAGTATCTCCCCACGGTCAGTTCCGAGATTTACTTCTGGCCAGGAGGGGGCCCTCTCTGCTGTCTGACTGGTCCATATCTGCGATCAGGATTGGCTACTAAATAGGTCACAGACACACGCACACAAAGCGGATGTCACTGACTGCCTTACACACAGGCCACATATACTGTATATATACAGGGGACCGACCGACCGCCGGCCACATTGAAACGCATCTCTCTCTCGCCGCACCAATCAATCTATGAATGCAATGAATGCCTCACAAAAAAGCGGGGCTTCCGCGCGCCGTACGTGGCAACCGCACAGTACACCGACGTCCATTTGTACACACGGACTCACACACACATACGACCGAGCCACACACACATATAATCACTCGTCGTACTGCTCGAAGGACGTCTTGTATTTCTTGAAGCACACCTCGTTGAGGGACAGCACCGGCTGATCGAGAGACTCCTGCACACACAACACATACATCGTACCCCACACCACACGCAGACACTTGATGTGGGTCACACACACACTTGCCGAGTGTGTGGACTTACGGCAACGAGCTCTGCAAGGTCCTTAATGAAGAGGGGATCCACGTTGAGCGCCGGCACGCGCCGCCAATTCCTGCGCACAGACACACAGACATAAACACGTGTTCTCGCTGGATTCGAAAGCATTGGTACCTGATGCCCTTCTCGTGGGCAAGATGGCGGTACTCGATGTCAATCTCCTCCTGTCAGCCGACACACGCACACACAGGTCGGCACAATATCCATGTGTGTGTGTGTGTGTCTGTGCTCACGAGTGTCTCAATGTGCTCGCTGACAAACGAGATCGGCACGACCACCAGGTTCTTAACCCCCTGCACACATGACATGGGAACCACATCAACACAAATGGGAGTCTCTGTGTGTGTCTGTGTGATGGATGCATCGTACTTGCTTAGCAAGGGACTCGATCATGTCATCGGTGTACGGCTGCAGCCACTCGACCGGCCCCACTTTGCTCTGGTACGACAGATGCGTCGACACATCTGCACACACACACACACACACACACATGGGCTTCCATGCCACACGTCATGCGTCTCCCAGTGAGTGCAGTCAGTGGATTGCATTGCGTGAGTACCGACCAGCAGAGTACTGCCGTTTGACCGTGTCGATGGTCTTGACGATGTGGTCCTGGTAGGGATCGCCGTTCTGGATGTAACTCTGACGACACACACACACACATGGTTATGCAGTCCTCTGTGCGCGCGCGCGCGCGCGTGTGTGTGTGCGCGCGCGCGCGCGTCAGACTGACCTTTGGCACCCCATGTGCACTGAAGAGCACGTGTATGCCCTCCCTTCTCTCGTCCGCGGTGAACGAGTCGATCTCCTGCACACAACACCAAACAACACAACACAACACAACACGCCACGCAATGCCTTCGCTCGTGTGTGCCTCCCTCCATCCCTCCATCCCTCTATCTATCCCTACTCTTTGAATGAGGTTGGCGACGGCCTTGGTGTATCCGGGTCGGTCGTACCACTCCGTCACGACCGTGTGGGGCATGTCGATGAACATCCGGGAGTACTTCTTCAGGATACTGCACCCACACACACACACACACAGACAGACAGACAGGTGAGTGCATCATACGTCTGCATATCAGAGGCGTCAATCTGTGTGTCCACCCCACCGTACTTGATGGAGCTGCCGCTGGTCGACACACTGAAGTGGGGGTAAAGCGGCAGTATCACCACACCCTGCGCCAAACCATCCACCACACACACACACACACATCGACGTGTGGACAAGTGTGTGGAGCCAGTGACACTTACATCGACATTGTCGCTGAGCATTTCGGTGACTGCCGTCCGTGTGTATGGGGCGCTGTACCGCATGGCGATGTACGTCTGTGCGTCGTAACCCATCCGACGCAGCTGACGCGTCAACGCCTCACCCTTCCACCAACCACACATCAACACGCCAGCCACAGACACGTACGTCATCACACGAACGAGTATGTGCAGACGAGATGGAGCAAGCAGCGTGCAGACAATAGCGTACCTGTGCTTGTGTGTATCCCAGTATGGGCGATCCGCCGCCGATCGACCGATACGCCTCGCTCGTCTTGGGACCTGAACACGCGCGCGCGCGCGCGCATCTCGACCCACCCCTGTTGGCTGATGGCTTCGGATCACTCACTTCTGGCCTTTGAGATGAGGTACGCGAGCGGCTCTTGGAGCCACCGCAGTGCCGCGGGCAAACGAAAGATCTCACCTGCATCCATCCCATCCATCCATGTGTGTGCACACGAAGGACGATATGTTCTGCCTGGTCTGTTTTGCCCACTCACCGTCCATAAAGAGGTTGAACAAGAAGCTCTCGACGTCGTTCTCCATCAGCGGGCCGCCCAGGTTGAGAATCAACACGCCGATGCGCGCATCCCTCACCTGCAGCACGCACACGTGAAGGACAGACAGGATGATGCACATCACCAGCGCGCTCGCATCATAACTCGGCTGCTTACGTTCATCCATTCCCTGATGCTTGCGTCCATCCACTCTCTCAGCGTGGGCTTCGGCTCGCTCACTTTGCCTGCGCAAGACACACAGACACACACACACACACACACGGACAGACAGACAGACAGTCACAGACAGAGGAGAGCATCATATGCATTGCACACGTGTCAATCTGTGTGTCCGTCTCTGCACAGGCGTACTTTCAGGCGGCTCCTTCACCCTCCCCAGCCAGTCTTTCTTGACCGGCTTCTGCCTCACGGCCGGGGGGGGAGCAGCCACGCCCATCCTGCACACATCACAGTCACACACACCAGCAGCGTGTTTGAACCAAGCACAAGCATCTGTCATCTCCTGACGCACCCACCTGAGCGTCCTCGTGTGTCTGTGCGGCTGCACCAGGAAGGCCTGGGCGCACGACAGTGACGCCGCTGCGAGGCTGATGAGCGTGAGAGCCGTCTGTGCTCTCCGCCTGACCGGCTTCCTCCTGTCCAGCTGATGCATCTCCATCTTCACTGCATTAGCAGGCCTTTCCCTACTGCGAGCTTTCCAGCGATCGCCGGGGAGGGAAACGGCGAGGATTGCGAAGACGAGCGTGACAACAGAGATTCGGGGGACAGGCGGTTGACGTGTGGACACAGATCTGCCGTGATCAGAGATCATGGCGTTGGTAGCGCGTGAGGAGCCAGAGCCGAAGAGGCAGCGGCTGGATGTGGTGCCTGCCGGCCCGGGGTACGATGGCGTGGTGGCTGTCCCGGCGGTATGTCAAGGGATGGGATCCGTGTTGATATATGTGTGGACGGATGCGGGATTGTCGGACGCACTCTATCCATGTTTGTTCTGGGTTGTGTGTGTGAGTCAGAACCAGCGCAAGAGCGGGATTCTGGCGCCTACGATGCTGCTCACAGGCCACCAGGTGAGCAGTGACGAGGAACACTGATCGGTTTGCGTCACCTGGGTGTGTGCATCCATCTGGGTGTCGATGGTGTGTCTGTCTGGCTGCAGGGTGAGGTGTTCTCTTGTGAGTTCTCGCCTGACGGGCGCAACCTCGCCTCTGGCTCGTTCGACAAACAGATATGTACGCATGGGGTGGATGGACGGATGAATGGAACGATCACACTAAGGGGTATGTGTGTCATTGGTTGTGTGTGCAGATCTGTGGCAGACCTACGAGGAGTGCCCCAACTGGTGTGTGCTCAAAGGCCACACCAACGCCGTCCTGGAGATCCACTGGAAACACGACGGAACGTACATACGCCCACACACACACAGACATACACACACACACACTGTGTCTGTGTCTGTGTCATCATTGTGTCTGCAGGCAGATATACTCGTGTTCGGCCGACAAGAGCGTGTGCGTGTGGGACGTCGAAGAGGGACAGCGAACCAAGAAATTCAGTACGCACAGATGAATGCTCTCACGGCCACCTTCAAGGCACGTCTGTGTGGTTTTGTGTGTGTGTGTGTGTGCAGATGGTCACCAGGCGGTGGTCAACTCGTGCAGTCCCAACAGGAGGGGGCCACCGCTGCTGTGCTCGGGGGCGGACGACGGCACCACAAAGGTGCAATGGACGAATGGATGGATGGATGGATGGCTGGCTGGATGGACGCCATTTCGTGTGACTGGTGTGTCGGTTGACGTGTGCAGGTGTGGGATTTGCGGACGCGGCGGTCCGTCAACAGCTACGAGCATCAGTATCAGGTACACACACGCTCCGACTGACCAAATGATAGAGATGCGGACGTGTGCTTTGCTTGCCACCTACCTGACCTGGACCACCAGATTCTGGCCGTGACGTTCGACGATTCGGCCGAGCGTGTGTTCGCCGGCTCTCTCGACAACACCATCAGGGTCAGTCAGGGAGGCAGGGAGGCAGGCAGACAGCGACGCGGACACGGGTCCATTTGTGTGATGGCGTGAATGCCGTGTCTGTCTGTGTTTAGGTGTTTGACATGCGTCGTGGTGAGGAGGACACCGAGATGACGCTCAAGGGCCACGCTGACAGCATCACAGGCATCGACCTCAGCAAAGACGGGTAGCCTACACACACGTGCAGTGCACGCGCCGCGCAAATGCGTCGTGTGTATGTGTGTGTGTGTGCATATGCAGGCGGTATCTGCTGAGCAATTCGATGGACAACACGGTACGTCAGTGGAACGTCGAGCCGTTCTTCACCAGCCGGAGGGAAATCACCGCATTCACCGGACCACTGGTATGGGCGCACACACACATACACACACCTAATGTTTGAACACCCGCGTGTGGCTGGTCTGCTGTCCTGTCTGTAGCACAATTTCGAGAAGAATCTGCTGCGCGTGCGGTGGAACGCCGCTGACACCATGTGTGGGGTGGGGTCCTCGGACAGATTCGTATACGTCTTCGACACGGTGAGTGAGTGAGACTCTTCGGATGGATTCGCTCGCTTGTGTGTCTGCTTGACATATTGGTGTATGCGTGTGGGTGTGTGCAGAAGGAGAGGAAGCTCTTGTACAAGCTGCCGGGGCACACAGGATCCGTCAACGAGGTGAAATAAATGAGACAGAGAGGCGAGTGTAAGCATGAAGATGTGTGTGGGTGGGTGGGTGGGTGGGTGGCCGTGTGGGCAGGTGTGTTTCCACCCGACCGAGCCGGTCATTGCGTCTGCCAGCAACGACAAGAGGATCTACATGGGGGAGCTCGCCTGAGGAGAGGAACCACGCGCAGAGACCGACAGGCAGACAGACGTACGGGCATGAGTGGCCTGCGCGTTAGCTTCGAGAGTATGCCAATGTCTGACTTTTTCCACCGACCAACAATCTGAAATAACGTCACTTTCCAATGCCATTGGCTGAGAGTTGTGTTTCTTCCTCTAACGCTCAATAAGCACTCTGCTGCCCGTGCAAGGCCGAGCCTATTTTTCCGGAATGATGCGAGCTCAGTTGTTCGCCCCCTGCGCCCACTGCGCGTCTCAGCCTCTGTTTTGCTCCACGAACAGATGACGCAAGCAATGGTCTTCGGGCGAGAATTGGAGACGGGACGCGGCGAGAATTGGAGACGGGACGGGAAATTAAATTTTTCGTCCCACTTTTAGCAGTTTTCGTTCGCGCTCGGCTTCTCAGCCTTCTTTCGGCCACAGATCCCCCGTTTCTTTTTCTTTCCATCTGCTTTTTGGCTGGTGTGGTCCGCGCCATCCTCTTCTACCCCTCCCAACTCATCCTGATGTCGTCTGCCACTTCCTTCCTCTACCGCCGTGGCGCCACGAGCGAGGCCTCAGGCGGTGGCGCCCTGCTGTCTGCTGAACAGCTGGCGACTCCCTGACGCCTGTCTGGCGTCAACTGAGTGCGACGACGCCTTCCTTTGTCTTCAAAACATCCTCGCAGGTGAGGACACGTTTCATGTCTTTGTGTTGGCTGGTGACGGTATGGTATGTGGATGATGTTCAAGGATGACTTTGCATGGTCCGTTTCATTGCTGTGGTGATGTCACTGTGCCCTGTCGACATGTGTGCAGATGATGGAATTGTGGTTCTTTCTCCTGATGGCCGTCTCTTTTCCCGACGGAGTCCTCAACAGGTGAATGGAGTATTCAACTATCCAATGAATGATGTGTTGAGAGTGAGAGTGCACTTACTTTGCCTTTGCTGCTTCACAGACAACTCTTTTCCATTCCAAGAAAAGAAACAGAAAGCCGGTAAGCGGAACAAACGAGGACAGCTAAGCACATTCTGTGTGTAGCGCCGCCGTCGACGACAAGGCGACCGCCAAAGTCCCCATCGCCTCTCGAGCTCTCTGTCGAAGACGCCGTCAGCCAGCCGTCACTCAGACACTGGCTGGCCGTGTTGGTTGGCATTGTGTTCAGCAAGCACTTCTGGTGTGTCCTGTGTGTGTGTGTGTGTGTGTGTGTGCAGGGAGTGACGGAGGCGAGGTGGCACATTGTGCTGTCCGTATGGGAGCAGGAGGTCGCCCGTGTGAGGGTAAGAAAGGCACCCAAGACGGTCGCCACTCATTCGCTCGCCCACATATACTTTGCCCCTTCTCTGTGTGTTTTGGCCCTTTGGCTGACAGAAACTGCGCGCCCGACCGCTACCACCACCACTGCCCCCGCACCGCGGGTACGTACACACACATAGGCACATTGGTGCACCACTCAGGGTACCATCCACTCATCTGTTGCTGTCTGTCGGCTGCTGTATGCTCTCTGCCTGTCAGACCTGCCGACTGGGACTGGAGAGCGGCGGCGCTGCCCCGCTGCCGTCATCCACTCCGATCACCATCATCGATGCCCACCCGTCCCCCCACCCTGCAGCCCAGTGGCCCCCTGCCCATGCCCACCCAGCCCACCGACTCAGCACGGCAGCACCAGATCCAGGAGAAGGGGAGTATCGCTGGCTACATTTTATATTCGCTTGTTGGTGTCTTCGACAATCTCACGCGATGGCTAAGACCGTGCGAAAGACACACTTTTCTCACGCACGTCGCACGCACACACGTTTCCATCTTTTACGTGTCTCCAGGTGAGTGAGAGCAGACAAACACGGACAACACGGCGACCATTTGTGTGTTGTACACCTTGTGCCAGGAGACAAGGGTATGCAGTCAGCTTCTGTGTCAACACCAGACGACACCCACTCCAGGGTGAGGAGGATGCAAACATATTACACCAGCTCATCTTGATGGCATCTTTGCTGCTTGTCAACCGTCTTGGCTGCATCGACTCAGAGGTGATACACACACGAACGATGTGGCCATCTCTGACATGGGTCGCTCCATTGTGTGATTGTGTGTGTCAGGAGGATTACGGTCGTCCCTGTCTGTCGGGGCATCCCGCAGCCGTCATGGGCCACGCCTCTCATGCGTCAACAGGGAGACCCACGAGAAGGCCACCGACGAGACGTATGGCGTGTTCCGACACTTCACCATGTTGGACGCCGATCAGGAGGCCTACTGGGACATAGACGACTTTCGCGAGCTGCACCACATGGTAAGAGCGCTGCTGTGGGATACCGGTCGACATGGCCGTGTAATGCCTTCTCTGTCGTGCGCCTGTGCGTGTGCAGGGAAAGATCCAGGTGGCTCATGTGGAGGTTCACGCTGTCCCCGATGTGGTGTCGCCGCTGCTGGAGGCCTGCGCCACAACACTCGTGAAGCTCACGCTCGACTCCAACACTGGACCAACAGCTATCCAGCAGACACCCGCCGCCCCGCCTGCGTGACGTTCCCCAACCTGACTCGTCTGCAGCTAGTGAAGAGCATGAAGTCAGACTACGCCGTCAAGTACGCATGGAGGCCAGTGAGTGTGGACGGCGCTCATTCATGCCTCGGTGTCGCGTGTGTGTATTTGTAGTGACCGTCGCTGGACCTTCCCTGAACCCACCACCCTCCTTGTCGACGAGCTCTGCATGGGCGCTGCGGTTGACGTCGTGCGCCTCCTCACCACATCCCCCAAGATCAAGTGGTTGGAGAGCAGCAGCATCTTCTTCGACGACGCCCAGTGGCCCCGCTTCACTGCCGTCCTCGGCCGCTGCCCCTGCCTCACCACCATCACCGGCCTGCAGATCAAGATGGACCAGGTCGGCTGCCGAGAGGTGCGCTCAAAAAGAAGCTTTCTGCTCACAGATCGTCACCCGCCCTAGGCAACAGGAGCTGCTGGGAATCTTTGGCAACTCCTTTCTTTCCTCAGATCTACAGTATGGTATCGACGAGGCGGCTCGGGGCTTGGCAGACACGCACATCCTGTACTTCACCGGCTGGACTTCACCACACATCCAGCTGGACAACACCTCCCGGCGTCCAGTGTGATGCGTTTGGTGCCGGCGGGATATTCCACGTGGGTGGGTGTGCCTTCACATGCCGTAAGCTGCGCATCGCACGGAGAGACATGGATCATTCATGTCTCATACAGCAGCTTGGTTTGCTTTCATTCAGGGCCTCATGATCAAGATAGACCAGTTTGGCCGCATCAGCGAGCTCAAAAGCGCCCTCAACTCACACTGGGACACACCAGAGACGAAAGGTGCGCTCAACAAGAAGTGCATCGGGGCACAAGGGTGGCTTATCCTGCTGCTTTCCCCTCTTGTGTGTTTCATGCAAGAAGCTGGGATTTGTGACCCAGCGGTGCGTGGTTGATGGCCTGCACTCCGCCCGCCCCGCTGACAGCATCACCACAGGGCCAGCAGAGTAAGACGCCACACTACCGCACACACCTCTTCTGTCTACGCTCCCAAGCTTATCTCTTTCGTGCGCAGATCGCTGTCTTCATTTTATATTCGATGGACGTGTCTCCCAAGCCGAGCTGTTTGGTGACGACCAGTCGACAGTGCCGTACGTGTGCCTCATGGCAAGCCCCCGAGTGCCCTCCCCTACCACAGGGGCGACCTCCCCAGAGCCATCGACTTGTATTGGACGGCCATCGATAAGGCAAGTACACACACACGGGGGCGAGTGGGGTAATGTGATGTGGTCACTGTGATATGCCTGTATTGTCGGTTTGTTCGTTCGTTAATTGTGTGCAGGCGAACAGCATCACCTTCTTGCTCGGGAGTCGTGAAAGCTCGCCCCTCGGGCTCTATCCGGGGGACGAGGAGGAGGAAGAAGCAGCTCAGCTTAGGCACCGCATGCATTGCAGCATTGCTCTCTTGTCGGTCGGTCGTCTGTCCGTTCCCTCTGGCCCGAAGGCGCGACGGCTCTCCCGCGGTGGTCCAGGAGCGCTTCGGGCCAGCCATCTCCATCTCCATCTCCATCCCTCGAGCGGCAGCGAGCACCGTCATCATCAATCAGCATCGTCTGGTCTGCATGAGACCATTGCAGCACCCTCATCCGGCCGCCCTCGGCCCTGCGACGAGACCCTCGGCCCCGCCACGCGGAGCTGGCCGCATGGCCATTGATGGACGAGTGGGCTGGCCGGCAGGGCGCCACGTCATTGGCCACCGACAGCAGTCTGACCAGGATCACGACAGCGGCAGTGGTGAGAAACGGAGAGAGCCTCAGCCTGAGGGAGAGAGATATGGATGGATGGAGAATGAATGCACCCACTGTGGTCTGTCTGTCAGGTCCGTTGACAGAGGAGCTCCTGTCTAGCCACCACCACAGGCAGTGGAACAGGTGAGTCAGGCAGTCTGATAGTGACGACAACAAACAAACAAACAAACAGACAAACAACAGACGAATGACAAAAGAGAGAGAGAGAGAGAGAGAATGTGTGTGTGCAGGTGGATGGTTGAGTGTCGGGAGGAGCGCCGGCGTGACTCGTTGCCATATCGGTACACACAGATAGATGGATAGATGGATGCATGGATGGACGCTGCCTTTGTTGTGTTGTGTTGTGTTGTGTTGTGTTGCAGTGATAAGGGATACTCTCTGGCAGTTATAGGGGATACTCTCTGACTGCCGGCTGCGGCTGGGCATTCCACCATTGTCGTGTCGGATCAGGGGGCGGCAGGTGCATCAACTGCTGCGGCTGCGGCTGCAGCTGCGCCTGCGACTGGGGGCGGGCGTGGGGATGGAGCAAAGAGCCGGCGCTGGTTCCAGTGTGGCTTCTCGCGCCTGACCGACGACGCAGCAGCCAAGGCAGACATCGCCATCCTGTGTGTGTACGGATCCGCAGTCGGCCTGTTGTTGGTACATCTGGTGCTCTTGGCAGAGGTATCCTCGCTGAGAATCTGTTGGGTGCAGTGATTGGTCTCGGGTTGATGGAAATGTGTGTGTGTGTGTGTGTGCATGTACAGACCAACCCCTTCGCCATGGACGACCGGCTCCGTGAGGCCCTGACGGCAGTCAGACAGCTGCAGGGGGTCGGTCAGTCAGTCAGTCGATCAAACATTATGTATCCACACACACACAGCAAACATTCTGTCGGCTCGCTCTCTTTCTCTCGCTGGCTGTGTTGTGTTGTGTTGTGTGTGTGTCATCCATTCTCTCTCTCTACTTACCTACAGGACCGGCAGACGGCGGAGAAGACTGTCGAGTGGCTGAGGGCTGACCATTGGGGCTGACCTCAGCGCGGCCAAGAGAGCCAAGGACGCCGCCGACCGCCGGGCCCATCACCGCCAGACAGCCAACAAGACGCTCCTGGAGCTCTAGCGGCGCCGTTCGGACACCGAGTCGCACCGACGCAGGGCGGCTGAGCTCATGGTGGGTACTCAGACAGACAGACAGACAGGGAGGGAGGGAGGGAGAGAGGGCTGATTATGTGTATGGTATGGACGTGTCGTTTGTGTGCGTGCAAATGTCTGTGTGTCTGGTCTGCACTGCAGCTTAATCGGCTGCACGTTTCTCTCGACGCCAAGGAGCGCCAGTGTTCGGCCATGGCGGCCGAGAGGGACCACCAGCGACGTCTGGAGACACCCGAGGCAGCGGTACGTACGTCCATGCACCATGCACACCACAACTGGTTGATGGGATGGGTGTGTATCTGTCTGTGTCTCTGTGTGTGTGTGATACAGTACACGCAGCTCAAAGCCAAGGAGGCCGCATGGGCGTCGGAGCGCGCAGCCCTCCTGGACCAGCTCGCCGAGCTACGATGGGCCTTCGTCAAGGCCTACTGGGACGACCACGTCAACTCGACATGGGTGCGTACACACCGACAGACACAGAGCACTCAGCTCGTGACGCACCCACGCACACACACACGTGTGCAGTGACGCCGCATCAACAAACGGAACGTACAATGTGTGTGTATTCTCTGGCTGGTCTGACAGGTCGTCAGTATGGAAGCTGACCTCAAGGCCATGGAGGGGTATGTATGTCTGCAACTGAAACACACACACACACATGCGCTGCGCTGCGCGTATCCATTGCCTGCCTGCCGTGTGTGTGCGTGTGCAACCAAACTGGCTGACTGCACTGCAGGCAGCTGCGCAAGGTCAAGGTCAAGTCGCGGCTGGAGGGTGCCAGGCGAGAGGCCAGCTGGCCTACCACATGGGCGACCTCCCCAGAGCCATCGATACGGCAAGTACACACATACACGGGGGCGAGTGTGAGTGGGTTGGTGGGGTAATGTAATGTGGTCACTGTGACACGTCCGTCCTATGTGTTAATTGTGTGCAGGCTCGGCGGTTCCACACTCCGATGGACCAGCATCACCCTCTCGCCGGCATCACACGGTCTCTTGATGCCGACAGGTGCGTGGGGACACTCCTTTGTCACCACACACAGCACAGCACAGCACTACATAGTGTAGTATACATGACGGCTGACCGGCTGAGGAATGGATGGATGTGTGTGTGTGTGTGTCTGTGTGTGTCTGTGTGTGTCTGTGTGTGTCTGTGTGATCCAGGAGAAGGAGGATATCGCTGCTTACATTTTGTATTCGCCTGTCGGTGTCTTCGCCAAGCTCAAGTGACACATGTTTCTCACGCACGTACGCAGGCTCACACGTTTCCATCCTTTACGTGTCTCCAGGTTTGTGTTGGGGTTTTCGCTCACCCACCCACCCACCCTCGGCCCCGCCGTGACTGAGGTGAGTCAGGGTCAAGACCGAATGATACACACACACACACACACACACTTACACACACACAGATTGGCACAGACACATCCACTCATCACACATGCACAGACGCTTCCATCCTGCACGTGTCTCTGTTCGTCTGTCACGCGTGCAGCTTTGTGTTGGGTTTTGGCCGACAGAACAACCACTTCACTGCGGTAGAGCGGCTGTTGAGCGATTTTGTGGCCCGAGACCAACAATGCCGCTCAAAAGAGAACGACCAAAAGAGAACGCTGTCAAAGCCACACTTTGGCGCACTTCTTGTGTTGGTTGTGGGTAATGTGCAGGAGATCAATACGGACACGCGAGACGTCATCATTCCCCTCACATGATGGAGGTAGGCAACACGGACTCTCTCTGTGTCTGTGCGTGTGGATTTGCTCTTTGATCTGCCCCGGAGCTTCTCACATTGTCCCTCAGCAGACACACACACACACACAGAGTATCCCTCTCCGTCGATGTGGGCGTCAGTCAGGTTTGTTGCTGCTCTATATGCTCACGAAGACCGTGCTGCTGTCGCCGCCGCAGCCATACGACCGACACATCTGACATTCAGGCCAGAGCGATGCACAGAGTAAGAACACAACACATACAGACACACTCTCAGACAGATGCAGTCCACTCCACCCAGCCACCGATGCCTGTGTATGAGTCTTTTCAGTGCTGTGTGTCAGAAGGGTGTGCCGACGGAAGGCCCCATTCCTACAGATCGCAGTACCTCATGAGCAGACAGATTGAACTGCGATCGTGGAGCTGATTGAATACATGCTTCAGCGAGACCCCCACGATCGGCTTTGCGTGTCAGAGGTCAGTTGTGTGGATGCCCCCACTGCTTGAATGAATAATAAGAGCTAACTGGCTCAAAATTCCTACACGTAGTCATCAAGGGCGGCCGTATCAAGGGCGGCCGCCTCACTCGTCTGTCTGTGTGTCCGGGACATTCATATATATTGGAGAGGTTTTGACGCGTTCGTTCCATCGATGGATACATACTGTGTGAAATGTACACACAATGCTGGTGGCGGGACTGTGGCGGGCGTGGCGTGCTGATGGATGGGTGTGGTGCACACACTGCTACACTCTGCGGCGCGTGGCTGCGAGCAGACAGAAAGAACGAGAGGCAAGGCGGCAGGCAGGGAGCCAGACAATGTGCCGGCTGATAATGTGAGGGCACCAGACAAGCATGATCGGCACGCGTGTGCAGATAGGGAGGCAGAGGTGTATTGCGTCCATCCATCGTTGCCTACTTTTTATATTTGCTGGGCTGTGGATGTTGATCCCGAAACCAGTTGAGCAGCTAGGTGAACGGGACGGATCGGTCAACGATCGACCATTGCACCACTTTCATTCAGACATCGTTGCAGCACGTCTATGCACACACACGCCATTTCTGTACAAAGACCAATACGCCCAGCAACGCCTCAACTCCTCTCGACCCCTCCCTCTCCCCCTGCCACACACTCTCACACAAAGCGTGTCTTCATCTATCCATCTATCTTAGCCTCTTCCCCTTGATCCGCTGGCTCAATGACGGGTGCATCGCTTCTCGCGGCGGGGGCTTGCTGGAGGGCGCCACCTTGTGTGTCTCAAGGGTGCTCGTAGTATTGACAGCACAGCTCTCCAAGTGGGGCACAGTGAATGGCGGGTGGGCGGGGAGGGGCAGGGGGGGAAGAGGTGACGACATCGGGTGGGACGGCTGCTCTGCCGATGTCTCAGCGGTGGATGCATTGTGTGCATCTGTGGCCGACGCGCCGCTCACCAACACTTGATGCAGCAATGGGCTCGTCCTGTCGGCCGACCAACACACGCATCAACTTGCCATCAAGTGAAAAAGTTGTCGCTCCCTGTCTCCCTCTCTCCTTGGCTCACCGTAGCTTCCTCATTCTCAGCTTCTGCTGTCTGGTCCGTGCAGTCTCCTTTGGCATTCTGACGGCGCGTGTGAGTGTAGGGGCAAAGGGAGGCTGCTGTGGCGGGGAACCCATCTCAGACAGGCAGCTGTCCAGGCCAGGGAAGCTGCACACGTCCACAGAGACATAGTGGGTGGAGGGAGTGAGACACGCATATATATGTGTGTGTGTGTGCCTGGGCACCTGGAGCAGCTGCGATCGGGGTCAAAAGTGGCATAGAAATCGAGGTTGAGAAATCGCAGGAAATGCTATCCACAGACACACACAAGACATCAGACCTGTCTAATGGCCAGCTCAGTTGGAGATAACCCGTTGGTTTGCGTGTTTCTCTGTGAGGATGGGACAGGCGATTTGGAATATGCACTCGGCCATCACCCGCACCACCAGGGTCACCAGCGGCATCGCATACCCCATACCCAATCCCTTAGGATGAAGCCCCTGCAGTCACCAGCCAACCAGACATCCTTGACCATAGCACCCACAGGTGTGTGTGTAGTGTTTCTTACGGCGCATTGTTTCCTCAGCACGGCAAAAGTGGTGTGCAGCGACAGCGTGAGAGCTTGCCGGTCGGCCTCGCTGATCGCTGCCACGGAGGGCATATCCGTGGCATCGTCCATGGCATCGATGAGTGGCTGGGTTGATGCGAGGAGTGGGGCCGCGATGTGCCAGTTGAGGGACTGGGCGAAGGAGATGCTCAGCTGCAGACACGAATCGCTCGTCAGCTACCGCAGGAAAGAGAGCAGCACAAGAAAGGGGGATGGATGGATTGGCGTAAATGGATTGTGCGTGTATCGGCTGCACGCGCAGGCTCACTCACAATTTTGGCGATTCGTTCCTTGACGTCGACGGTGAGCCGCTCGGGCCTCAGCGTGAGCTTGTCCATTGGCAGCCGTCCTGGATCAGACACCAGATAATCCAGCTCCTGACGCACACGCGCCGCTGGCACCTACACACACACACATACACACACACACACGGTGTATGTCTCGCCTCTGTGTTTGTGAGTGTCTCCATTGCGAGCATACGTCAAGAGGCTGGGTCAGCAGGGCCGTCTTGACGGCTTTGGGCAGCCCCAACACCCAATCGCTGAGGGAAGGCTCCCTCCCCCCTGTGTCGTCTCTCAGAGAAAGAAACTTCCAATGCAGCACCTGCACCGCCGCAATGGCGTCCTCCTCCCTCTCTGTCGTCTCCCGCGCCTCCTTGCCGCGCCGAATGCCCTCGCCCCCCAGCAGCAAGGCGCCCTGGTGGCTCTCGTCATCTTGTGTGGCGGAGGTGCGGTCGTCGTCGTGCAGAGACATGGTCATGACGCGCTTGGGCGGCTTGGTGGTGAGAGTCTTGAGCTGTGCGTTGGCCTGGGAAATGTGAGGAGCCGCCGCTGCGGCACGGATGTCACGCAGCGCTTGGAAAAAGGCCCTGAGAGAGATCGTCGGAGAGTCATGGTCAGTATGGAGGATGAGTTGAAGGCTCAGAATTCACTTACACCAGTCGTGGGCTGACGTCCTGCGAGGCCTTCCTCTCCTTATCTCTGCTGCGGTGTCCGAGCATGTCGATGTGTGTGTGCTGCGGCAGCTGGTCGGTCACGGCCTCCCTGACCACGCCGAAGAATGACGGCCGGTCCTCTCGCGCACCACTAGACGCCACACGGGCAGTCGGGGGCGGCGACACATCCTGTGCAGACAGACAGAGACACAGAGAGACAGACAGATGCCGCCCATCTCATCAGTCTGCGTGTGTTTCATCTCGCCAACCAGGTAGACGGGCGATGGCAAATAGTGCCCCTGGCCAAGCCCCATGACCTTGGCTCGTGAGGGCTTCTTGACACCGGCGACACCCGCCCCGGCTGCTGCCACTGCTGCCCCACCAGCCCCCTTGTCCGCGACACTGGTCAGTGACCCTCTCGCACTTGCTGACCGGATGAGGGAGCGGGCAGCAGCTGCTGCTGCTGGCGGGGCCGCTTTCTCGTCCTCTTGTGTGGCGTCATCAGCCGCCATGCCGGACTGGCCGGCAACGGGGAGAAGGATGGTAATGGCATCGGCGGCTGTGATGCTGTGCGCAGGTAAGGCAAGACAGGGCATCGCACAGCAGAGCAACAAAATGAGTGGCTGCGTCGGTGGGCCTTTTTGTGTGAGAGACATTCTGTGTGTATGTGTGTGTGTGTGTGGTTGGCTACCCTTGCGTCTCCCACGATGCCTGCATGGTGCAGCTGGAGAGCGGCATGGCCTTGAGCACATGGCCTTTGTTCTTGCTGACGACAGTCACAGGGGAGGGGAGGGAAGGGAGAGAGATGCAATCGAGCTGCTGCGCATCGCTACTGACCGTGTTGGCTCGATGTCAAAGGCCTCGAGGTAGCGCGTGGCGTACTCGTCAGCCAGCAGGCTGACCAACTCATCGCCTGACAGGGCCTGCATGGCATGGATGGCACACACACACACAACGCCGTCATTTTTGTGTGCGGGGAATGTCATGGCCTACGTCGGGGTGAATGCCCCTCGCCAAAAGCACTCGTATCTCACGCAGACATAGACTCATTTTCGGTTTGTTCCAACGGTTTTCGCGTGAAGCTCGCGTGACGTTTTGCTGATGTGACGCCTTTTTTGACAGCCGCAGCTGTTCCCGACTCCCTCATTTGGTAGATCTGCCCTCTGTAACTTTCATCTTTGTCAATTCCACTCGTATCTGTGCCGCCATCCATCTCTCTGTCCCCTTTGTCAAGCATCGCATCTATCGTACTGAGCTGCCTGCCTACCTGCCGGCCTACCTGCCTGCCATGTCCCCTCGAGCATCTTTTGTGTTTGTTGCGGCTGCTGCTGTTGTTGTGGCGTCTGTAAGGGGCCAGTGCCCCATCCACGACGGCACTGAGGAGATGTTTTTCAACGTCAACACGGGCACATGCGAGAAGCTCTTCAGCGGAGGTACACACACACACACACACATAAACACGGGGGGGCTGCAGGAAGGGCATTCAGATCATCATCACTATGTGTGTGTGTGTGTGTGTGTGTCTGTGCAGCTTCGGTGTCCCCAGTGACTGCCGATGGCGATGAGCTGTTCCATTACGGTACGGACACCACGCGCATAGACGCAGAGAGCATGCCCAGCTTGTGTGTGTGTATCGCTATCGATATGTGCAGGTCGTTTCGAGGTGCGTGTGCGTCCGGTTGTGTGCGAGGGGGCCGTCATGTCCTTCTTCCTCTACAGACCCAACTCCACCCACCCGATGGCCGCATGGTGCGCCAAACACACACACACACACACACACACACACAGAGAGAGAGAGAGAGAGATCCACACATCTGTGACCTGTGTGGACTGTGTTGTCAGGTCTGAGCTGGACATCGAGATATTCGGCTCGTCGCAGACGCTCTCCTTCAGCAGCTCGGCTGCCCGCCTCTTCCAGACCAACATGATCTGGAGCGACCCCAACAGCACCCAGAGGTCGCTCAGGCAGCGCATTCACGACGCCAGCGACTGGGGCGTCGAGAAATGGGGCGAGGAGTTCCACACAATCGCCATCGAGTGGACACCTGGTGCGTGGATGGCACCGCTCACACCCACACCAACACACACGAGCACACGGTTCTCCCACTCCCCCCCCTCTCTCTCTCTCCGTGTGAGCGTGTGGCAGATTTCGTGGCCTTCTTGTTCGACCACCGGACAGTCCGCAGGGAGACCGACCCGGCGCTGCTGGCCCACTTCAGGGAGCCTTTGTCGCTGCACCTGAACCTGTGGCCGATGAACAAGCACATCAGCCGCTTCTGGGGCGGCACCTTCGACAACCGCATGTACTGCGGGGGCGGGGCGGCCGTCACGGGGCTGGTCGACTATGTGGAGGTGTGGAGACTCGACCAGGAGAAACACGCGTTTGTGGTACGCTCGTGACACAGATGGGGGCGAGCGCAGACACGTGTGTGTGTGTGTGTGTGTGTGTGTCTGTGGTGTGTGTGTCAGTCGCTTTGGAGAGACGATTTCGAGGGCGTGGTTGATGCGCATGATGGCGGCCACTGGGTGCGGGGGGACTTCACCTTTGACGTCAACCGGGCGCTCTTCCGGCCAGAGAACGTGCGAGCCGTCAACGGCACCCTGCACATGACCCTCGACCGCATCAACCTCACAAAAAACATCGAAAAGAGCCCTCCCCGTAAGCACACCTCACAACACACACAACGAAAAGGTACCTTCTCCTGCATCCGCTCTCTCCCTCCCTCTCCCCTTGTTCAGTGCCGACGTCGTGCCACCAGCCATCCACGGAGAACTCAGGCCCCCATCTCGTGTCGCAGCCGATGACGGGCATCGCGTCGGCCGCCATGTGTCAGCGCGAGTGCCAGACGAGGTGGGAGTGCGCGGCCTTCACCTACGACGGCAGACGGGGCGAGTGTGTGCTGCATCGGGAGGGGGGCGAGCCGCGCCAAATGGGCGGCCCGTCGATCGTTTCCGGCCCACAGCACTGCGGTAAGCTAAGCCCGCAGAAAACAGAGAGGGAGAGAGAGAGGCGCGTATCATCTCCTTCTCTCCCTCTCTCGCCCTCTCGTGACAGTGGAGTGGTGCTTCGACGAGCTGCCCACGGGGTACGAGCCCAATCCTTTCCACCGCCTGGCCCACCACACCGTCCTCTCCCAGCGTCAGTGCCAATTCATGTGCAGCCAGGCCATGGCGTGCGGGGCCTACGTCTACCACCCAGAGGGCGTCACTGACGACATCGATGAGACGGGCGAGCCGGTCACTTTCAACTGCGAGCTGAAGCGGTTTTTGTTCAACAAGCCGGTCAGGGGCACCGACACGTCTGCCCGCAGCGCTGTCAAGCGGGCGTGTGGATACCCTCTCGCAAGAGAGCTGCCAGAGGGTACAGACCCGGGGACACAGAGAGACCTGAAAGGTGTCCTCTGCATCCCCTCTCACTCTCTCTCTCTCTCTCTGTGTGTGTGTGTGTGTGTCAGAGGTTTCGTGTTATCGACGTGGCGAGCTCTCAGGCATCGGTGTGGGTCTGGTCGAGCCGGTCAAGGAAGCGTCAGAGTGCCAGGCCGCGTGCGCACGGACGCCCCAGTGTCACTATACGGGCTATGGCGAGTGGGGCAGCTGCTACATGGTGGGATGGAACGGCACCATTCGGGAGAATAAAGATGCCGACCTCCTCGTCGGCCCCAGAAGCTGCGGTGAGTGATGGACACAATGATTCAAAGGATCTTGATGCGTTCTGTGTGTTTGTGTTGGTTGCGTGTGTTTGCAGATGAGTCATGTTATGACCGCGGCTTCATCTACGCCGCCAACGATCCGTCGGCCGCTGTGGGTGAGTCCGACGGCAGTGACGGGCCTGAGGGATGCGACAGGGCGTGCAAGCGGGCGGAGGGGTGCCGGTACTTCACATGGACCGGCCCACAGTGCCAACTCATCAAAAAGGTGGGTGGCTGGGCTGGGAGAGACTTCATACATAGCCACACACATGTGTGTGTCGACCACAGGGCCTTCAATCGCCTCTCCACATCACCGCGCCCCCCTCTTCCCCTCCCTCTCCCTCCAAACAGTCCTGCACCGACCTCTGTGACGACAATCCCGACTGCGACGAGGCCACGTACCAGCCACCCACATGCCACCTCAAGTCGAGAAAACACCCCATTTCCCTCGTCGACGGCTACTTCAACGACCACATGATGCAGCACGTGTCAGGCCCAGCTCCGTGCCCCGACCGGCGGTCGGCTGACGAGGGGCGGCCTGGTGCTGATGGTGGTCAGGGTGTGTGTGGTGAGGGTTATGTGTCGGTGGGTGTGGGTGTGGGAGGGTCGTCGTGCTATCGGGTCAGCTATGAGATGGCCACGTGGAGGGAGGCCGAGAGCATCTGTCGACAGGAGGGCGGGCATCTCGCTGTCGTCGACACCGAGGTATGTCGACACATGGCAATGGCTGCATGTCGGAATGCATGTGTGTGTGTGTGGTGCAGGCGCGTCAGGCATCGGTGATGTCTTTGTTCTGTCCCGACGGCTCGTGTCGCGTCCCTGCCGGCGGGCTCCACGACAATGCATACTGGATCGGGCTATACCGAGTGAGCCATTTGGCAGTGGTCGGACACACACACGACGTCGTGTGTTCGTGTGTCAGGACGAGCAAGACCACTGGCAGTGGATGGACCAATCCAATGTCACGATGACGCCGCCCACAGCAGCAGATGAGCCGGGCGAGTCATGCGCCCTTATCCAGGTGGTCACCCACCCCTCCCACACTCACACCAACACACATGCATTCACACCTGCATGTGGTGGGTGTTGTCTGCAGCCGATGAGCATCGAAGACGGCTCGCCCAGTGGTGGGTGGCTGACGGCCCCCTGCCACTACCAGTGTGTCCACGAGGTCATCGACGCACCCAAGTGGCAGAATCTGCCCTACTGCACCGCAAATGGGAAGGCCGGTAAGGCCAGATCAACGAGAACGAGAACGGGATGAGATGTGTGAGTCGTGGGTGCACATTGTGGATGGTGTGTGTGTGTGTGTGTCAGGCAAGGCGACCCGCGTTGTGCGTCGGTACATCTGCGAGAAGCGGCGGAACGAGACATCTACAAAGCTGCTATCTCTCCCACCTCCCCCACCACTCGTCAGCCCAACAGGTACACCAACACACAGAGAGAGAAGGAGGCATATTTCTCTCTCTGGCCAATCATCCTACGCCATCTTCCCCTTCAGTGTGCCCCGCCCCCGGCTGCTGTCTCAACGGCCGCACTCTGCACGGCACCGTCCTCACCCACCCACGCCCATCGGCACCTGTCGGCAGCCTGCAGGAGTGCCAGTCGCTGTGTGCGAGGCGGCCCGGCTGCTTCCACGTGGTGCACGGCTGGCGGGAGGGCACCTGCGTCATGTATGGGTGGGACGCTCAGGTGGCTGAGCAGGGGGGCGAGCACATGGTCGCCGCGCCGAGGAGCTGCGGTGAGCCGACTTGAGCAAGAACAGAGGGGAGAGGGTGGATGAATGGATGGATGGGTGTGTTTGCTGTCTGTTGTCTGGTGGGTGTACAGATATGAGCTGTGTGGAGGAGGGGTTCATCTACCATCCGCCGCGTGGCGCGCGGCACTACCACACGGCGACGGTCAACGCGACGGGCGGGGCGGCGTCGTGCCACCTCGTGTGCCAGCAGAACAAGGGCTGCACCGGCTACACATGGAGCCCACCAGAATGCCAAACCAGAGACGCGGTGAGACTCTCTCCCTCGCCCTCTCTCTCTCTCTCTCCCTCTCCCTCTCTCTCTGTCTCACCCTGCGCTTATGTGCTTTGTCTGTGTGCAGGAGAGCGACACGGTGCTGCATTCTTTCCCCGCACCCGATTCGAGGTCGTGCCCACCTGCAGCCAGCACCCACTACCAGCCGCCCACCTGCACACTCATCCTCACCGACGCGCAGCCCCCCTTGCCCCTCCCTCCCACCAGGCAGCTCATCCACCCAACATTCAACCGCAAATACGTCTCGGGGCCGGCCGCGTGCCCCTCACGTAGCGCGGCGAGCGCGTTCAAGGGGCAGAGTGACGATGCCGATGGCGGTCAATGTCGGGATGGCTACTTTGGGTTGAGAAACGGCGAGTGCTATCGTGTTGTGTGGGAGCAGCAGGGGTGGGAGGGCGCACAGGCGGTGTGTGAGCAGAGTGGGGGGCACCTGGCCACCGTCAGAGACGAGGTGGGTGTAGAGAGAGGGAGGGAGAGACGGGGGAGTGGGTGTATCGTGTGTGTGTGTGTGCCTACAGGCCGATTTGTCATCTCTGTTGGGGTTTTTCTGTTCCGGTTCTTCAGCGGCCAGCTGCCACATCCCCGCACCCCAGGGCACTCATGACGCCATCTACCACATAGGCCTGCATATCGACGTACGTCAGCAACCCACAGATACAGACATGCCCATTGCGCTCCTGTGGTTTGTGCAGCTGTCTGCAGAGCCAAGGACGTGGCGCTGGATCGACAACACGACGCTCACAGGCGACATGGTGGCCATGATGCGCGAGCTGGCCCGAGCGCGTGGCGGAGGCGACAATGACGGACCTCTCTGCGCATACATCAAGGCAAGCGCACTCTCTCTTGAGTTGAATCCTCTCGGATGTTTTGGTATGTTTCGTATTCCTTTCTCCGATGCATTGCATTGCAGCCGCAAGAAGTGTCAACGGGCCGCCCCGCCCCACCCACACAGCACTGGGGCCTCCACCCTTGCCATGGCCACTGTGAAGAGACCCCGTCCTCCGACAGCCACCATGCGTCGACCACAGCCGCTCTTCCCCCCTGTGTGACCCCAGGCCACCACATTGGCCGTCTCGTCGCCACAAAGCACCCATTCATCTGCCAGCAGCGGCAGCAGCAGCAGCAGACGACGACATACTCGTTGCCAGAGCAGCCGGAGCTCTCCCCAGCGGCCGTCCTGTCATCCGATGTGGCGTGCAGGCGCATTGCGGTGGACATCGCGGCACCCACCATTGGCAGTGCGCTCGTCGGCGTGAGCCTGGCGGCTTGTCAAAATCGGTGCCAGCAGAGCCCTGAGTGTTTCTCGGTGGTCTATCGGGTGGTTAACGAGGAGGGCATGGCCACCGAGTGCCTGATGAAGGGGTGGGGCGGTGCTGGCGGCTTCCGCGAGGACCTGTCGGCCGTGTGGGCGCCACGCAGCTGCGGTAGGCTGACACAGACAAAGGTACTGTCACCACACAAAGACGGCTACATTATCTCTCCGTGTGTCTGCAGACAACACGTGCGCCAATGAGGGCTTCACGATCGACGACACCTCCCACCGCCCCTTTCTCGTCCTCTCCACCAGCAACAGCAGCAACACCAGCAGCAGCGAAGAGGGCCCATGGTCGTCCCGCAGAGGGTGCAGCGATGCCTGTGGCAAGGACGGCAAGTGTGCGGCTTTTGTGTGGCGGTCGGCCCTCTGTCGGCTTATGGCATCTCACGGCGACCAAAGGAGCCTCTTGGCCGAGGTGGGAGGGGCGCCGACCGATGAGCTATGTGAGGCGGCGTGTGACGAGGAGCCGTCGTGTGTCGCCCACGAGCTCGAGCCGCCCTCGTGCTCTTTGTTCGGCGGCCCACGGCCGCCCCTGGTGCCTCTGCACCCAGCCTATGTCCGCAGCATACAGGTAACCTATATACCAAAGCACCACCACATGCACACGGATCGACCTGCGTCTCTTCTCTGTCTCTGTGTAGAGCACCTATGCCGGTCCAGATGGCTGTCCGCTCAGGTCCTCTCGGGTGCTGGCGGCCCATCACAGCAGCACCCAGCAGCAGCAGTGCACAGAGGGCTACACGGATATCGGCGGCTCCTGCTACAAGCTACAGTTCGGCCGCCTGTCGTGGGAAGAGGCGAGCAGCCAATGCGAGAGGGAGGGCGGGCAGCTGGCCGCCTTCGACACGCAGGACGGCCTCTCGCCGTTCGATGCGCTCTTCTCTGGTGCCCCTTATCACGTGCCCGAGCGCGGTGAGCAGGACGGCGAGTACTGGGTGAGTCTCCGCAAACATCAGAGGGAGGGGTGGGGGTGGGTCGGGGGCCATACACACGGGCAGCACGACGGCGACCCACATGTGGATGAGAAGGGCCTCAACCAAGGCAGCTGCGGGATCATTGAGGTACGGGATTTCGACTTCACCCATTTCCCGTGTGCTTATTGTGGCCTGGGTGCTCTCCCTGTGTCTGTGTGTTGTGTGTGTATGTTTGCAGAGGTCTGCTGGCGGTGAGCGGTTGAAGGCCCTTTCCTGTGTGTCCAAGCGGCGCTTCGTGTGCGAGCAGAACAACGCCTCTGTGCTGCTGGCCGGCAGCCAGGCTGGCGCAGCAACACCCGACGAGCATGAGCATGACGACACCTACCTGGTGGTCAGAGTGCTGGGAAAGGACTACGACCAGATCACGGCCGTGAGCACCAGACACCCACAGACACACACATGGACACACACAGGGGTCACCCGTATCTATGTGTGTGTCTGTGTTGTTGTCAGGATGCCACTCAGCTTGACGGCTTCCTGACGGATCTGCAACACACCCTCACTGAGTCGTTTGATGAAGCGCTCGACGCAGCGCGGGCATCCGGCCGAGCGGTCAGCAGGAGGGCCGCCAACGTGCAGATGATCGGCGTCATGAGGGGATCCGTCATTGCGCTCTTCCGGTAACTAACACCACATGCACACACAGAACAACAGACCGACCTCATCCTCTCTGTGTGTGTAGGTTGCTGAACGTCAAGTACTCGGACTCACTGCCTGTGTGGGAGAGCATCCTCGCCAACGCGTCCTCACCCATCCGCTCGACCACCGCCTTCTCTGTCGACCCCTCCCTCTCATTCATGTTGATGCCCTCCCCGCCCCCCCTGCCCGTCTCGTCTGACTGCGACCACCACCGCACGTGTGCACCGTCATTCTCTTATTGGGAGGCGGAGGACCAAGAAGAGGCAGCCACCAAGAGCGGCCTTGGTGGTGGTGGTCCTGCGCGTGGTGGTGTGGATGGGAGGCCACTTGAGGACCCTTGGGCCACTTCCCTCCCGCTGCACATCTACGTGCTGATTGGCTTCGGTGCCGTCATGCTGTTGATTCTGCTCGTGACGGCCGGGGCGCTCCTGTGGGTTCGCCGCACCACAACGGCCTCTGATGCGCTGCAAGGGAGAGGGAGGACCAAGTCGAGCGCCCTGCCGATGACCCGCAAGAGCGTCCGGTTCGAGACGCAGGACGACAAGGGACAGCATACTGGCGACTTTGATGATTCGCCACCAGGAGAGCGCTGCTGCCAAGGAGAGGGACAGCAGGGGGACGAAGCACCAGAAGAGGCGGGCAAGTGAGAGCGGCGTGAACCCTCATGCGATAGTGCCCGGGAGCGACCCGCTGACGCCCTCTGTTCTGGCCTGCGACAGGCAGACTTAAGTAGCTGGAGGGGCGGACGGTGGAAGTCTCTGTGTAGTGCGTGCGTGCTCTTTTATGTGTACAAAGGTCGATGTTTTATCAATCAACCTTTGTTCAGTTCAATGGCTGGAGGAGGGGGGGACTCTGGGTGACTTACATGATGGATGGAGGCATGTGACTGATGTGTGTGTCGTGTGTTGGTGAAGGTTTCTGTTTGTGGCGAGAGGGAGGATCCCATGGCATTACATCGTCTCCAAACGGTGTGATCCTACATCCCACACCATGAAAAACATCCGCCACCCACCACCCGGCCACCACACACACATGGGCAGTCTGTCGACCGACTAGCCCGCCCCCACCCCACCGCATCACGCGTAGAAACACACCACATGCTCGCAGCCACACGACCCGTCAACATATCAGTCAGTCAGTCAGTCTCGAACACAGCTGCCTGCCTGCCATCTGCCATCTGCAATGGCCAGACCGACAAGAGGGCTCTCCGGGTAACACTCGAGAGTTGAAAGATGAATCAATTAGTCTACGGCTATGGCCAGCTTGTTGCCGAACACCACCTGTGCATCGTCCCCCATGACCTCCCGCACCACCCTCACTGTCTCGGGGGGCGCCGCCGCACCCTCCTGGGCATCCTCAGGGAGCTCTGTCGTCTGGAGCCAGGTCATGGCACACTCGGGCACGCTGTCGATGAAGATGTGAGCCTCAAATTGGTGGTCCGGCTGGTCGCCATGCAGCACGATGGTGCGGTCGGAGCTTCCTCCTGCTGCCGGACGGTGGAACGTACTGATGGTGCGGCAGCCCCAGATGGGCGGCGGCTGAGTGGCGAGCTGCCGCTGAAGAGAACAGTGAGATATGACAATGAGCGAGTGGGACAGCTGGTGAGGTAGTCGTGTGTGAGTGTGTGGCTGACCAGTCGGTTCAAGCGTGTGGCATCGTCGGACTGGATGGCCAGCTGGAACGCGACAAATGGCCCTCCCCGACGCACCCTGATCAGACACATCATGGCAGAGCGGTGCAGCCAATGTCTTTATGTGTTCGTGTGTGTCATTCTGCTCATCCCTCCCTCTCACACATGCAACACAGCGTCGCGGACTGAAGCATAGTCATCAGCTGCACACAGCAATACACACACGCAGCCAGGTCGTCCATTGCCCACAGTCCTCCCTCCCTCCCGCCCTCACCAGAAAACCGGCACACGGGGTTGGCCTCGTCAAATCCATTGCGGAAGGGGTGGTCGGCCGGCAGTGTGTGCAGGAGGCGAATGACCAGCCGCGCCCCACCCAGCCGCTCCTCGCCATTGGGGTCGGGGATAAACTGTCCACACAGACATGACAACAGACACACAGAAGGTGAGAGCTCAATGCCGATGTGGCGGCCGATGAGTGAAAGCTGCCGCAGCGCCTTACACCGCGTGACGTGACAGGGTCGCGCTCGAACGTCACAGCCGCAGCGCCTCACACCGCCCCTCAAACACCGCCCGGCTGCCCACCCCCTCCACATCAGCACTGCCCAGCTCTATCGGCAACTTCACGCCTCTCCGCCCCTGATGCTTGGCCACCCTGATGATTGGCTCCCACCCGGCCCACTCGCCGCTGTTGTCGATGATGTACTGCCGACACACACAGACATGACAACAGACACACAGAATATGAGAGCCGGAGTCCGTCCATCACGTGTGTACCAGCAGGCGCAGGAGGAAGGCCATGGGCCGCATCCGCACACGTGGCCGCACCCGATAGCTGATGATGTTGCGGATGTTCTTGGCCACCAGCAGCCGGTTGATTTGCGATTTGATGTAGTCCTCAGACACACGGTGGGTGCCGAGGGGGCAGGTGCGGCGGAGAAGGACGAGGCCGTCGCGGCCGAGCAGAGGGAAGAAGACGACTCGCTGGACGTCCTGGGGCAGGTCGAACAAACGATGCTGCTGGTTGGCCGAGGGAGCAGCGCTGGAGGCAGCTGCTGAAGGCGACAATGGGCCCTTCTTTCGCTTCTTCATCATCCGTCTCTTGCGCTGCGAGCTCAATCATGAAGAGGGAGTGTTGGAGGTTGGACGGTTTCGTAGGGATGCCAGTGGAATGCGGGGCGATGTGCTGAGCACTGTCATTTCATCCATCTGAGCGGCGCTGACCATCAGAGAGGAATGAATGCAACAGACGACTAAGGCAGGCAAGCCCTGACCCAGGGGCGCTGACGGCGAAATGATGGAGATGGACGAAGAGGACGGCCTGGCTGCCTCTAGATCTGCAGGTCACGTCACCTCACCACCGCCACAAACGCACCTGATGGACAGCCCCGATGTTTCTTGCCCTGTGTGTGTGCTGACTGTGTGCCGCAGGTGGGCAGAGTGCAGATGATGGCCGTGGGAGATCTCGTAATCTTCTGCAGGAGATACTTTCGATGCGTTCGGTCAGACGGGATCCTCCACACATGCAGCAGCAGGAGTGGTGTGAGTGTGTTGGTATTGGCTTGCAGGTCGCCTCTCGGTTTGTGTCTGATCTTGACGGGGCAGAGCGCATGATATCCTTACAAACCGACAGCGATACACAGGTCCGTGAAATGCGAAACAGCGGGCCGAACAGCAGCACTCGGTTGTTCTTCGTGTTGCTGTCGGTGCAGGATGGTGTGTCGATCGCCGACAGTCTGGCAGCCATCCGGAACACTCTCATCGACGCCCACTCGGCCCTCACCAAAAACCTGGCGGTAAGGGTGGGATCACTGCTGAATGAATGGCTCACACTTGCCGATCACTCTCCTCTGTGTGTGTGTGTCAGCGCATTGGCGGCAAGGCGTTCCGATGGGATGGCAATGCCTACGACAGCGAGGCGGCGGGCGGTGCTGTGACGTCGAATAAGACCACCACCGACCACACCGATCCATGGCGGTACGCACATGCAAACATGCACACTCAGATGGACCAGCTCATCGCGATGGCATCTTTGCTGCCTGCGTTGTGTCCGTGCAGGTGTCTGCTGGCGGTGACGAGGGCAAGCGTAGACGTGTAGCTATCGAAGCGCCGGCTGCTGGAGGTACACACCAACCAAACACGCATACCCACGCAGAGAATGCATCGTGCGCATCGTCGTGACCGTTCTGTACCCTGTTCCGTTGTGTGGTGTTGTGCCTTTCCAGGTGGATCGGTGGATGTCTGTGGCGCCGACTCAGAGGTGACGCATACACACACAAGAGATATGGCCATCTCTGCACACACTTGCCGCTTGCGATGGTTATTGGTGTGTATCAGCCGGGTTACGGCGATCCGTGTCTGTCGGGCCTGCCAAAGGAGGTGTTCAACCACATTGGCTCCTTCGTCACCACCAAGACGTCAGCCCGCCTGGCCAAGGTCAACAGGGACATCCTCACGACGGCCACCGACGAGACGTGGGGCCTCTTCCGCCACTTTACTGTGATGGAAGACGAACAGGATAGCTACAGCAAGATACGGGACGTGAAGACGGAGATGCAGCACATGGTGAGAGAGAGGGGGGGCGTGGGCACATGGATGAAATACATGGTGGGATGTGTGTGTGTGTGTGTGTGTGTGCAGGGGAAAGTCAAGAGTGCGTCTGTGCGGGCATCGGACGTGGGCTCGCTGGTCGTGTTGTCGAAGTGCTTGTCATTCAGGACGACACTCGAGGAGCTCACACTGGACGTCGCTGCTCATTTTGCATCTATGTCGTCAACGATATGGTGTTCCCCGGAGTGACATGCCTCCATGTCCAAAAGGATTCCACCATCAGGCACATCAGGTATGTCCAAAGGCAAGTGTGTGACAGTTGATGGCTACATCCAGTCATGTCAGTGGTCGACATGCCATGTGTTGATGCATCTGCAGAAGACACCGGTGGAGCTTCCCGGCCCTTAACACCCTCCGAGTGAGCGAGGACGTCTTCGACGTTGGCTTCCACAGAGGGTTAGCCTCCCAGGCGGCCTTCGAGTCTCTCCTCAACGGGTCACCCGGGATCGAGCACCTGGAGGGCGACCACCGCATCGAACTCGACGACGACCATTGGGCAGACTTCCTCGCTGCCCTCGGCCGCTGCCCCAACCTCAACACCATCACTGGCCTGGTGATCCCCATCCACCGCAACAACGTCACGGGCCGCCTCAATCAGCTCAAAGCCGCCCTCAACCGACACTGGGGCACACCGGAGAAGAAAGGTGACTGACACAGGCACACGAGCACTTCATTCATTCAGGGGGCGGATGACTTGCATCTGTCTGTCTGTTTTACCCGTTGCAGAGGTGCCGAAGAAGCTGGGATTTGTGGTGGAGAATGCCACCATCGACGGGGCTACGGCCAGCAGGGAACGTTCGACATCTCGCAACTTGACATCTCGGGTATCCGCGCGTGGGCCGCAGACGTCAAGTGCCGGCTCGACTGGTGGCCAGCCCGCAGGCCGCTGCTCATCGACTGCAGCACGATGGCTGCCACTGCCCCTCCTGCGCCCGGCGGCCTCTACGGAGAGATCGCCACGCGGCTGGCGGCCAATGCGACCGAGGTGAGGGAGGCACAGACAACGGGAGAGAGATCATCAGAGAGGGCACCATGAATGTGTGGAGGCATCAGTGGGTGTATGTCTGCTTTTTATGTCAGATCAAGTTGATGCTCGGTGGCACAGCGCTGCACGAGTCGTGGCGTGACAAGCTCATCTTCAGCAACGCCCGCACACTCACCATCGACATTAAGGCGGGCGCGAGTGTATCAGAGGTGGTCGACAGTATCCCTGAGTGGCTGACCGAGAGGGAGGGAGAGGGGCAGGGGCGAGCAGCCGACATTTCCCGGCTGTCAAGAAATTGACGGTGTGCTCGCTCTCTTTGTCCTTGGCTGACGTGCGTGCCGCTTGCAGCAAGCTAGGCTCGTTTTTGGGCGGCCTGACGACAGTCAAGCGCGTCGAGCTCGTTGATGCGTCTGGCTTCGCTGCCGCCCTGTAGATGAGCTAGATGAGGTCGTGTTGGACTGGCCGACAGACACCTCTGCCACACGGGGTGTCGGCTGCCCTCCCATATACCGCCTGGTTTGTCGTGACTTGTCCTGTAAGGCAGGCGTGGCTGACTTCATGAAGCTAGCCTCAGCCCTGCGACCAGCACGTGTCGAGCTGCTGACACAGCTGTCTGAGAGTGAGCTGGAGGGACAGAGCGAGACCGATAAGCTGGCCGACCCCCGCTTGTTTGCGGGTGAGCGCGACAGACAGCTCGCAGCGTTGTACACTCTCAAGCAGAGCATTGGGAGGGATATTTCCTCACAATGCTCGATTGAGGTGCATGCACAGGTGACAGGGGGGCTGGGAGGGATTGCCGTCTTGGTGGATGGATGGATGCTCGTGAGGCTGGGGTGCGTGCCCTTTCTATCTGTCCACACTCTTGTCAGCTGTTCTGCCCATGACCACACACACGACTCTACCAGCCTGTCTGCTGTTGCCTGCTGTCTTGCGATTCATTCCTCGCCACCTTGCCTCTTCCGACCGACCAGCCAGAGAGTGCGTCCATCCACTCATTGGTGTGTCAGTAGTCGGTGGGGTGAGGGCGCCGGGCGGGCGGGCAGAAGGCAAGGACACGAGTGAGCAGAATGTTGTGGGCATGGACGGTTGGATGTGCATCATGGATTCTGGCTTGCTTAGGCCTTGAACGCTACAGCATCCATCAGCAATGCACCCAGCCATATCGCATGCACAGAGTGGAGCGAAGAAAAACGGACAGCGATTCACATCACTCGGTTGTTTCGCCACGCACACACCTACTCACCACTCCTCAAATCCACCGCAAACAGCATTGGTTCGTCTTTTTCTTCTCTGGGCGAGCTGTGAGCTTGCAGGAAGAAATAGGGCGCTCACGGAATGCTTTGCGACGATGAGAAGCCTTCACTGAGAGGCCGTACTCACATCTGTGAATCGGTGAGCGTTGAAAGATGAGAGGAATGGCCAGCTGGAGGGATGGGATTCGCATTCTGTGCCTCTGCACTCTTGTTTGCAGGCGTCTGTGTTTGGCCAGTCACTGTGCGGCGCCATGGCAGCTGCAGCCTCATCTTCATCTGCAGCTGCTGCAGACCTCCCGCAGCCACAGGTACGTGTAGCTCATTCACTCAATCATTTGGTTCATCCATCCATCCATCCATCAGATGCCGCCGTCGTCCCGCGAGCGCTACAAGACCGGCACTCGTGTGTGGATGATGACGGCCAATCGAGAGAAGGGCGAGCAGGAGTGGGTCAAGGCCGACGTCTATCGCACTGAGGAGACCGGCGGAGGCACGAGAGTGTCGATGAGGGAAGTAGAAGGGCGAGAGAATTTCGTCGTCGTGGTGCCGCGCGAGGCCAACACATCGCCGCACAGACAACAGGTAGGCATTCTCATGTGCCCATTGGTCTGGTGACTGCTGAGGGATCCACCTTTTGTGTGTGTGTGTGTGTGTGTGCAGGTGCATGATGGCTTCATATTAGTTGAGAGGAGGCCCCGGCATGAGTCCGACGGCAACACGGTACACACGCACACAAACAGCCACACAGACAGCCACGCATATCTCTCATTCTGCCGCCTTTCCCCTCAGGCCGGCCAGCACATTGGCCTGTTTGACCTGTCACCGGACGTCGAGCGTGACGTCGTCTTCGCCCTGCTCGGCCCCGATGGCTCGCCCGCCTCCGCCGCACCTGCACACTCGGCAGTCAGCGTGTGTCGGAGGCCTATGTCAAGAAGCAGATCGATGCACAGCTCGTCGACAAGGGCCTCAAGGACATCCTCAGCTATGACCTGCCATCCGTCGGCCATCTGCTGCAGCTCCTGTGCATCATCCAGCACAGCGGCGAGTGGGCGGCGTGGGAGCCCATCATCAGGGTGGCTGTGCATCAGGGGCGGGGAGGCGGGCAGTTGCCGATAGAGCTGGGCAGTGCTGATGTGGAGGGGGTGGGCAGCCGGGCGGTGTTCGACGGGCGGTGTGAGGCGCTGCGGCAGCTCTCACTCATCGGCCGCCACCTCGACACGACGCTCGAGCGCGACGATGATGGCGAGGAGTGCCTGGGCGGGTCTCGGCTGACCATCCGGCCACCGCACACGCTGCCGGCGAACCATCCCTTCCGCAATGGATTCGACCCGAAGAATCCCGTCTGTCGGATTGGAGGTGAGCAAAGGGGGGGATAGCTGTGGAAGGGGACCATTTGGTTGCGTGTGAATGTGCGTGTGTTTGCAGCTTCTGAGTTTGCTTCAGTTCGCGACGCTGTGTTGGATGAGTGAGAGGGAGGGATGAGCAGAATGATACACACGAACATACAAACACATTGGCTGCACCGCTCTGCCGTGATGTGTCTGATCGGTCAGGATGCGTGAGGGAGGGTCGAAGGTCGCGGCCCAGCTCGTCTACCAGTTCAACGATGCCCCACGGTTCAACCGACTGGTCAGCCACACACCCTCCCACACACACACACACACAAAGCACTTCACCCGCTGCCCCACTCACCCAGTGTCATATCTGCCTTTCTCTTCAGCGGCAGCTCGCCACTCAGCCGCCGCCCATCTGGGGCTGCCGCACCATCAGCACCAGACACTGGGCAGTAGCAGGATCCTTCTTCTGCTTGATAGTGCTGCACGGCGACCAGCCGGGACAGACATTCGAGGCACACATCTTCATCTACAGCAGCCCCGACCATGCCACCGCCTCCCTCTGGACGACGGAGCGTCCGGTGGATGGCAGGGAGGGTGCGGCCAGGTTCCCCGAGACAGTGACGGTGGTGCAGGAGGTGATGGGGGACGACGCTGTGGTGGCATTCGGCAGCAAGCTGGACGTATCCCTCCCCCCAGCTGCTGGTGGTGGTGGCCAGGGAGGCGAGCAGACCACAGGCAAGCACAAGAAGGGGCGGTATACGGATGAGCAATAAACTGGTAGGTGTGAAGGCCTGTGTGGCTGTCTGTAGGTCCTGCTGCTGCCGCCTCGTCGTCATCTGCTGCAGGTCCGGCGATGGGCTACCATTCGCAACACAATGGTACACACACACATTTACACAACGCGCGGCACATAAGTGCACCGGAATAGCCCTTCGCCTCCTCATCCACCACTACAGGCGGTGATTTGATGGACATAGACAGCGGGGACGGCCCGGCATCCGCTGCAGGTCTAACACGCCGCGCCTGATGGACAGCCCCCGTGTGTCATGCCTTGTGTGTCCTGGCTGTGTGACTTAGGTGGGCAGGGCGGCGGGGCGGGTGGCGACGGTAGCTCATCTAGTGATCTCCTGCAAAAGATACGTTCGATGCGTTCGGTAAGACGGGAGAGAAGAGGGCTCAACACACGCAGCATTAGAGATGTGAGTGTGTTGGTTTTGGCTTGCAGGTCGCCTCGCAGTTGGTGTCTGATCTTGACGGGGCAGAGCGCACGATAGCCTCACAAGCTGACAGCACACTGGTCCGCACGAAACACAACATAGCCGAGCAGCAGCACTCTCTTGCCATTCGTGTGTTCGTCTTTTGCCTGCAGGATGGTGCGTCGGCCGGCAGCCTGTCTACCCTCCTGGAGACCCTCACCAAGCAGCTGGCAGAGATCGCTGACCACGACCCACAGGAAAGGCTGCAATGTCATATCAATAACACAGGCCGACACACAAACTCAGGTGGACCATTCATTTTATGTGTTCAGGTGCCTATTAGTGTCCCTTTGGTGTCTGCTGGCGTGTCGTCATCTTCTGCCGCCCCCGCTGCGGCCGCCTCAGCTGCTGCTGTTGGTGCTGGTGATGGTGGTTGTGGTGATGGCAATCGTGGCGAGAAGCGCAAGGCGGCCGCATCATTGGCATCGGCTGGCGACGATGGCGGAGAGGGTGACATGGCGGCCGACGACAGACGGGCGGTGAGGCGGCGTCGCGAGCAGACGGCGAAGGGCGCAGATGGCGGCAGCATGATGGGGGAGCAATAAATACCTGATATCACACACTGACTAAGTGACCACTGTGGTCAGGGAGGGAGGGAGGGAGGGAGGGGCTGACTGACTGATCCAGTGAGATGGATGGATGGATGGGTAGACAGAGAGCTGATAGACAAGCAGACGGGAGGGAGGGAGGGAGGGAGGGAGGGAGGGAGGGGTGCCTTTAGTGATGGATCCACCCGCGGACGGCTGGTGTGATGTGTGTGACGTTGGTGGATGTTCTGTGCGTGATGCTCGACGTGTCTGTGAGATGCAATGCATGATCGGCAGTGCTGGCCGGCTCACCATCCTGACACCCAATCGCAAATGGCATCGGCTCAATCCTCTCCTTCCGCTCTGCGAGCTTTGAGCTCGCGGAGGCGGAGCTGCCGGGGCTATGATGGTGAGGAGATCTGCGCGTCGATGGATGACACCTCACTTGCGTCGTGTTTTGCGCTTTCTCTGCATTCATTCACAGGTCACCGCTATGGCATCTGCGCTTTCCCTTCTCCTGACTGCGTGCCTTGCCTTCGCTCATAGGGTGGCTGGCGTGCGCCAATCGGCTCGTCTCACGTTTCTTGCCCCCCTGGCGGCTCGCCTGCAACGCCCGACTCATCGCCCCGTGCAGAGGGCGACTGCCCTTCACGCAGAGGAGCCAGAGGAGGAGGTACGTACGTGACCGGCAGGCGTGATGAGTGCATTTTTGTGCATTCATTGGTCTTGTCTGTCTGTCTGTCTGTCTGTCTGTCTGTTTGTTTGTTTGTCTGTCTGTCTGATTTTCAGGCCTCCGTGAAAGCGCGGACAGCCAACCCGCCGCCGATCCCGATCTTCTTAGGGCCACTCGAGCTGCAACCATACTGGGAGTCAGTGGATCCCATCCACCTCAAGGCAACACCAATCAAGATACCTCTCACGGAGGGTCTGAAGTTGCTGGTGCGCAAGGCCTATGTTGACATCGCCGAGATCATTATGGACGGGCATAAGAACTTGAACAAGGAGACGTCCTCAAATCGGGGGTACTTTCGCGCTCTGCTGCGTGGCTCATCGGGAGTCGGCTTGACTTGGTTCCTTTTCTTCTTCTTGGCCGTGCTGAAAGCCGAGATGCACCGAGGCGAGAACTTCAAGATCTGGTTCGTGGACAACTCCGATAGGTAAGTCAGCAACGACTTGCTGGCGGCCAGACGTGATCATGTGACCTGTTCGCTCCTCCTGGTTTTCATTCAGGTCATCGAATGTCGACCGGAAGGTGTATGAGCTGTCGAAGGACGGCTTTGTGAGAATTCGCAACCCGCTAGAGACGTTGTTCCAGTCGCTATAGACGCAGCCCGTGGACTCACTACGACGCAACTGGCTGCTGATCGACGGTTAGTTCAGGGCGGGAGGGAACGGGACTGCACGCCTGCGTGTGTGAGAGTGAGTCTCTCTCTCTCTCTCTCTGTGTGTGTGTGTGTGTGTGTGTGGTGCAGGCTTTGAAGGTTCCCTGACTAAGTTGTGGCCGGGCAGCGTCGTGCTGGCTGCATCGGCGCGCAAGGGTAACTACAACGAGTTCAAGAAAAGGCTCACACTCAATCTGGTCATGCCCACCTGGACTGAGGAGGAGGTTTCTGAGGCCCTTGAGGGCACTGAGTGGCTCGACCAGCTGGATGACAAGCGTCCCTATGCGGGTGGCATCATCCGCGATTACCTGAGACCTCTGCCTGAGGTCAAGAAGGATGTGGACCTCGCCCTTGACAACTTGCGGTATGATGTCGTCCGACTGTGGACCGGAGAAGCCCCAGAGGCCAAACCTGACGATGTCCCTGAGACCTTTCTTATGTCCCTGGATCCCGATCCCAAGGTCAGCGGCCCCTACTCCTTTGGGAAGGTCGTCTGGCGCTCGTCTTATATCCTCGGCCGATTCGTCCGCAAGCTGAGCAAGCAGCAGCTGAGAAATGAGCTCGACATCATCATGGACCCCAGAAAGATCGCCGGGCAGAAGGTGGAGCTGCTTGAGGGCCTCGTCCATGAGTTTCTGTCTGTGACCAGGCGCCCGATAAGTCTGGAGCCCCTCGACCACCATATGGAACGTGTGGGCAAGGACTCTCGAGCGTCAAGGATGCAGACGCCGCAGGACACGCTGACGGATGTGATCCGGGTCTCGCTGGACACCACCCAGCAGGACAGTGAGCCCCGTCTGTTCCGTCGCAGCAAACTCCCGAAGAAGCCTTATGGCAACGTGCGCAAGCCTGGCTTCTGGGTGCCCGAGTCCAAGAACTGGCCGGTCATCGACTCGCTGTACATCGACAGCGCTGAAGACGTCATCTACCTCATTCAAGTCACCGTCGACAGCGAGCACTCAGCCCGCGGATTCAACGAAACGTTGATCGACAATTTGAGGACAAGCCCAGCGATCGGGGATGGCGAGAAGACCTGGCGCATCGTGTGGGCCATCCCACAAGGCGGCTCGATCAAGCCGCAATGGCCCAAGAAGAAGACAGGCGAAGACATCGAGGACCGGCTGCTGTTCCACGAGTACGTCTTTGAGCTTCCTGCTGACCGAGCGGTGGAGGAGATCACTGATAAGCCGGTAAGTAAAGGCAATCAGTGATGTGGAGGCGGGGGGCAGGCGAAGGAAACGATGGTTGTTTTGTGTTATGTAGACCCGTGCCCTGTGGAGGGGTTCGGTACTGAATTTGTCCGCTGGTGTTCAGAGTATCTTGGATTCCCCTTAGATTGAGTTTTTTGTCCCCATGTGGCCTTCTTCGATGTGTGTTTTTCGGTGACGACCTTTTGTGTGTGTTTTCGATGACACAAAGCGATGGGTGGATTCAGTAAAGGAGGCAGCAGCGTCACTGCATTGCGACGGACGAGTGAGTACACACATAGACGCATTTTTGAGTGCATGCACAAAAGCCTATCTATTGAAGACCTACTTGTCCTGCACTACACTGTGATGACTGATACGGTTCACATAAAAAAACACACACACACACAAGCGGCAGAGAGAGAGGTCATCGATGGATGTGGGTGCGTCTGTCTGACATGCACACACCCGCCCGCCCATCCATCCATCCATCCATCACATGCGCGTCTTGCGTCACAGCGAAGCGCCAGAACAGGCCAAAGTCTCGTCGGTGGGCTGGCGCTCCCTGCTGATCTTCGTTGACGCGCGTCAGGCGAACGGCCGTCATGGTGGTCAAATCAAACGGCCCCATGTGGCCCGCGACGCCTTCGGGCAAGGCCGGCAGACACAGACGGCTATACCCCTGGCACGCACATAGACACAGAGAAATACGGCAGGGACGCAATTGAGCTGCCCCTCCGCTGTTGTTCTACTGCCGCACCATCACGTGCGCCAGTCGAACCACCTGAAAACGACACCAACCAGCCGTCGTCACGTTTTCAGGGAGGTTGATGTCATATGTACCTAGAAGCTGGGCTGGCGGCCACGCGTGCGCGCTTCCCGTCACTAACAGACACCTGAGCATCGATTGATCCAAACGAGTGTGTGCCCGTCTGCGTGTGTGTCTCTGGACGACGAACTGCCGCTGGACGAGGGGGACTGGCGGTGGGATCGCCACTGTGCGGCAATTCTGATGAAAGCAAGAGATGCAGATCGATGCAGGCGAAGGCGATTGTCCCCTCTGTGGCAGGTGGTGGGCGTACCTCAACTGTCTGTGCGCCTCCGCCTCCTCGTTTCGTCTGGCGTCGTTTTGTTTGTGCCTCGATGGCCTCTCTCTGACGCCGCACCGGCAGCCCTGCCTGGATTGGATCCACGACACTGTATGCGCAGACTCCTCGCTGTCACTCAGCTTTGCTGCGCTGTCTGGATGAATAAGTCACCTCGCCGCTCACTCGCCGCCGCCACAGACAGACAGACAGACAGACAGACAGGCGCGTCAACCTGAAAGGAAAGGGATAGAAGCGGCGAACAGGCCTCCCTTCCTCCCTCCCTCCCTCCCTGCGTGCATTTGATACGACGTACTGCCAGCGGGTGGGTTGTCAGTCGCTCGGTGCCATCCATCCATCTGTCCATCCATCCATCAGCGAGCCAGCCAGCCAGCCAGGCACCTTACCTTAATTGGCAATGTCTGTCCACCTCGCCACGCGATGTGGCCAGTGCCCAGCAGGCAGAGCGGAACCAATCTGACTGACACACACGTGTGCAGCACAAAAACACAAACACACACACACACACACACAGACAAACAAATGAGGCGAATTGATGGGCAAGAGTGTCGTTTTGTGTTCTGCTGTCACTCACCCACTAACCGGGTCTCAGCTGTCCACATCGCTGATTGAACGCATCAAATGCTGTCCAGCGCTTGTGCGATTGCTCGGCGCCCACACAGACGCTCACATCAGAGTGGGACAGATGGATGGGCAGAGTGCAGATGATGGCCGTGGGAGCTCTCGTGACCTTCTGCAGCAGATACTTTCGATGCGTTCGGTAAGACGGCAGAAAAGAAGAATCCTCCGAGAATCCTCCACACATGCAGCAGCAGGAATGAGGCGAATGTGTTGGTTTTGGCTTGCAGGTGGCACCTCCACTACTCGCGGCGGCAGCGGCAGCCGGGCTGGCTCCCACTTGTGAGCCCTTCCCGTCACCAGCAGACACCTGAATGACCACGTGAGGCGGTCCATCAGTACTTGAATTGCATTCATGTGTGTGTATACCGCTTTGCTGAGGTACGCTGCCTTGCTGGCCTCATCGTGGATGTTGTACAGCCACCGAACCAACCTGCCGTCACCGTCTGTGCGCTGATGATGGACACACGCACAGACACACGGAGAGATGTTGGCTCTGGTGCGCCTTCTATTCGTCAGTCCGTCCGCACCTCGTTGTTTTGGGTGTTGGGGGGGATCTGGGCGAGTTCATTGCTGAGCGTCGAGTGCGCGTCGGTGAGGGTCTCCACCACACCAGACAAACGGCCGGCCAGCGATGCACAGGCCTGCAAACAGCACACACAGCTGACTGTCGCCGTATGGCTGCATTCGTGTGGTTGTGCTGACTGACCTGTACAGTCTTATGGGCATCTGGTATCTTGAGCTTGGCCGCCTCCGCGGTCGAGGCGATCTGAGAGGCCACCTGCACACAGCAGAGCAACCAAATACTGCAGCATGTGGGGCAGCGAGTCAGTCGCCCTCCGTGACCCTCTCCTTCTCCAACCGAATGGATCTTATCTATGACATCACTCAAGCTATCATCGCGATCCTGCCGTCCACCCCGCCCCTCTGCAGCAGATCATCAGACACGCCAGCACCGGCCGCCATGACAGAGGTGCTTTACAGGTGCATGTGTTGTCACCTGTGGGTGAGGCCGGGCCGCCAGCGCTCTCTAGATCCATCGGGATGACACGATCAACCACCTGTACAATTAAGTTCTTGCACTCTTCCTCAGTCGGGCTAATCGTGCCTGCAGAGCAGAAGAAGCGACCATCCATCCATCCATCGATCCATCCTGTGTGTGTCTGTGTTCTTCGTTTCTCACTCGTCAGGTGATTGTCGGCAGCCTCCACGCAGCTGCAAATGACATATCGTCAAGAGAAGAGGCCCGATGGCGTCAGCGCTGCCGCCAGCCGTCTGTACAGCCTAAGCCTCTCGTCAAACCTGACAGAGGAGTGACACGCATCCATCCAGGGGGGTGAGCCATGTGTGTTTGTCGCTGCTGTATTGCCTCCTGGCTGCCTGCCTGTGTGATCTCTCTCTGGCTGCCTCAGCGATGCCACTGGCTCATGCATTCTTCATTGGGATATCTATCGTGTGGCCTTACCGATGAGGATGGGATGAAGGCTGCAGGCATCTTCAGCTCACGGCAGCGCCAAATTATTGATCTCCGTGAAACGAACATCTCCGGCAACCTGCAATGGGGCGGACGCATGCAGCCGCGAAACCACGCTTGTCGATGACTGTTTGCAGCGGAATGCTGCAACGGCACGATCGGCAAGCTCGGCTCGCAACGCGTGTCCCTCATCTCCCATTCTCCAAGGATGTTTGTGTGGGTGGCGGCTCTCCACTTGTTCGCCTTCCTCGCAGATCTCGCTGATTCGTCGCAGCTGGCGAAGAGCGCCTTCCTTGCCCCTGCCCCTCGGCCGCTGCGCCGTGATGGCTATCTGCGGCGGCATCGCCCTGATCACGTGACGATTCTCTCAGCATGGGTGAGAAAGAATATGAAGATTGAATCTCCTCTGTGTTCAAAGAGTGTGTGTGATGTGTTTGTGTGTTTGTGTTGGTCATGGCTGTGTGCAGGAGATGCCCTATGGGAAGGAGGGCTCCCCAGAGGCACGTAAGAGACCACCAGCCAGTGCGTGTCTGAGGGGCGACTGTCCATCTCTCTCTCTCTCTCTCTCTGTGTGTGTGTCTGTGTGTCTGTGTGTGATGCAGTGGTCGAGTCGGTCTTCGGTGATCGTGACAGCGACCGTGGCTACCCACCCTGGAAGGCCCGCGCTGGTGCTGACGGCGACGACGCGATGAAGGACATGCTGATGAAGCAGCTCTACACCAATGGCTAGAAGACTCAAAGTGGCTGTCTGTCTGAGAGTCTGTCTGAGAGTCTGTCTGTCTGTGTGTGTGTGTCCATGCAGCAACGTTGTGTTGGTATCTGGTGGACACCTACTGGGCAATGGCGGGCGACGCCTGGCGTAACCGGACTGACTCGGACTTTGCATCCATCGGGCTCGGCGAGAGGCTGGAGAGGCGCCGGGAAATGTTCATCAACATCCTCGCAATTCGTCAGCGCCGAGTTGACCCCAACGGTCGGTCATCGAGCGACACACAAACACGGCCGCAGATGTGCGACTGACGCAGAGATCGATGGCTGTGCATGTGTGGTGGGGTGCAGGGACCCAGACCATTGAGAGGTTCGAACAAGCTGAGAGAGAGCTGAACAAGGCGTGGGCCGATATGTCGGCCCATCCTGACAAGTACCAAGTAGCCGAGAGTGGCGACCCTTATCGCGCCAGGCGTCGCTACTGGGCCTGGCAGAGCCGCTGCGACGCCTGGCAGAAGATATTCGACACCTACGCCGACTCGGCCAATCCCTGTAAGTAGTGGGCACCGACACACCCACCCCATCTCTGCTGCAGTCAATCCATGTGCCCTTTCTCTCTCTGTCCTCGTCACATCGGTGCAGCGATGGAGGTGTTGGTCAAGAAGAAGCAGATCTACCGCGCGGCTGCCGAGTGGGCCGAGAACCACGGTGCTCAGTATCTCGGTGATGCCTTTGCCGACACGGCGAAAGGGCTCAACGAATTCCTGGAAAGGGAGGCCGAGAAGCAGATCATCGAGCGGGTCGAGGGCAAGAAGGAGCCCAAGCCGGCCATCGACGTCAAGGGCATCGACAAACAAGACGTGTGATGTGATCGACTGATGTCAGGCAGGCCGTCAGGTTTTCTCGTCGTATGTTCATTCGTTTAGGTGTAATGAAGGTCAGTCCGGCAGATTTTGTGAGTCGGGTGTTTGGTGTTTTTCCGTCAGTGAGGCAGCGAGCCGTGTGCCGCTGAAATGGTGGTGCATGTGTGAGCGGCTCGGAGGAATTGCGGATGGCTTTATGGCCGGCAATTAATGTGTCCGTTCAGGAGGGATACAGACGGACAGTGGGATCCATGTGTGTGTGTGGGGCGATGGTCTGTATGGTGGATCCGTTGGTGCCGCATGGTATAAGTATGTGTGTGCGTGAGATGCGTGTGTGAATCAGATGGTTTTGCGTATTGGATGCGTCACCTGCTTGACTGCTCCATGTAGTGCGACGTCGACTCATGATTACAGCCCCATTGCAGCGGACCTCTCGGGTCCCATCGCGCGAGCTAAAACAAACAAACGAATGGAGCTCGTATGACCAATGAGAAGCTGAGGGACCGTAATCACGTCTGAGTTGGTGAGCATTGAGATGAGAAGGATGGCTGGATGGATGGGATCCACTGCGTGCCTCTGGTCTTCTTGTTTGCAGTCCTTTCGACCTAGCATGGCGGCTGCAGCGTCATCTTCATCCGCTGCTGCTGCTGCTGATGTAGCCGACTTGCCGCAGCCACAGGTGAATGAAGGGCGCACACACAGAGATACAAAATGCGCCACGGTGCCTCGATGTGGCTCTTCGCTCTCTTCATGTTGGTTCATTTTACCCGTCAGGCAATGTCTGTCGGGCCACGGCCGCCCCACCAGGCCTCAAGAGCTGCTACCCTTTTTGATCAGCGAAGTGGCCCGCTCGGGGGCCAACAGAGGCGCACTCATCGCACAGATCGCCAGCGGCCCCCTCACCCAGCAACAGCTGCTGCTGCACCATAACAAGGAGACCATCGAGAGCACTCTCCTGCAGCGCGTCAAGGAAAAAATAGACGCCCAGCTGGCCGCCAAGGGCATCGAAGGCATCATCACCCTCTTTCCTGACCTGACATCCCTCGACCTGCTGCTGGACCTGGTGTACATCATCGACAACAGCGGCGAGTGGGCGGCGTGGGAGCCCATCATCAGAGTGGCCAAGCATCAGGGGCGGGGAGGCGTGACGTTGCCGATAGAGCTGAGCAGTGCTGATGTGGAGGGGGTGGGCAGCCGGGCGGTCTTCGACGGGCGGTGTGAGGCGCTGCGGCAGCTCTCCCTCATCGGCCGCCACATCGGTGTGACGCTCGAGCGCCGCAGCAATGGCGAGGAGCGGCTGGGTAGGGCGCTGCTGGTCATTCGCCCTCTGCAGACGCTGCCGGCCGACCATCCCTTCCGCAATGGATACGACGAGGCCAACCCCGTGTGTGAGTTTCTAGGTGAGGGAGGGGGGCAGAGCTATGGGCAATGGATCATTTAGTTGTGCGCGTGTGTTTGTTTGCAGGTGATGTCTATGCTTCAGTTCGCGACGCTGTGTTGGATGAGTGAGAAAAATGAGCAGAGTGACACACACGGCCACATTGGCTGCACCGCTCTGCCATGATGTGTCTGACCAGGATGCGTCATAGAGGGTCGCCGGTCGCGGTCCAGTATGTCAACCCGGACAACGACGCCCCACGCTACAACCGACTGGTCAGCCACACAGCCCAACACGATTACCTCACCAGCTGCCCCACTCACTCATTGTCAAATCTGCCTTTCTCTTCAGCGGCACCTGACCATCCAGCAGCCGCCCATCTGGGGCCGCCACACCATCAGCACGGGCCATAGGGTGGGAGAAGGACTCTTCCACCGCATGATAGTGCTCCATGGCGACCAACCAGGACAGACATTCGAGACCCACATCACCATCATCATCGGCAGCAACCCCACCTTTGCCGATGCCAGCCTCTACACGACAGAGCGACCGGTGGATGGCAAGAAGGGAGCCGCCAGGTTCCCCCAGACAGTGAAGGCGGTGCGTGAGGTGATGGGGCCCGATGCAGAGAGGGTGTTCCGCAACTGGCTGGACATAGCCCTAGACTGACTGATTCATCTTTCAACTCTCGAGTGTACAGAGAGCCTCCCTGTCGGTCTGGCCATTGCCGCAGGTGTGTTAGAGAGACTGACTGACTGCTTTGTTGGTGGACGGTGTGTGTGCGTCATGGCGCGGAGCGGCGGCGTGTTTGAGTGGGGTGACAGACTGCCTGTGTGTGTGGCTGGAGGGTGTATGACGAGCTAAATGGGATTCTTATCACACACATAATTCACCAACACCCAACACACACACATAACCCATTCGTCTGTTCACACATCGCCAGACGCCGAAGTAATAGGAAGGGCCTCACATGCCCACACAAGATAAATCACACAGATACGTCTATCTCTCCATCTCAACACACACACACACACACACACGTGGTGGATACCAACGACGGCCAATGGATGTCACACCAAAGCGCGCCAGCCAAGCTGTACAGACAGCCGACAGCCGGCCGGCCATGCCGCCCACAGCTGCACCCCTGCTCCCCATGTGTGTGTGTGTCTATTGTACACAGCAGCATTGGGGCCTCTTCACCAGCACCTTGCTCTTGATGCCCCGCGACTCTGACAGACACACAGACAGACAGCCAGACAGACAGCCAGACAGACACCCAAATGTGCCTTCAAGGACCTTCGGCTGCTGTGGGTCCGTTCTCTTCGTACCGGCGTGATTGTGCAGCACAGACCGGACTCTATCGTTGGAGGCCAAGTGGAGAGCCCGCCTGCACACCACACCACACACACGTCACACAGCAACACCCAGGTGTTGACCTGCGCTCGTAGTTTTGTACCGAAGGAGGGCCGTGTTATTGCTGTTTGTGGTGGTGCTGGCCGGTGCTTGCTGCAGCAGCAGAGACACCACATCAGCATGGCCCCACTGCACACACACACACACACACACACACACAATCGTGTACGAGTACATGACTCTCTCTCTCTCTCTCTCTCTCTCTCACCTTGGCAGCTGTCTCCAGAGGATACTCAGATGACTGCAGGAACGCAGTGCAGCAGACACAATCCCACACACACGTGTCTGCAGGTGTGTGCGTACGTTCTTTGAGAGGATGGACGCGTCGGCTCCATGCTCCAGCAGACAGGTGCACATGGCCACATCACCATTCTGCACACACACACACGCAATGCAATGGACTAGCAGAGGCGGGAGAGCTGTGTGTGCTCACCTGTGCGGCCACGTGCAGCTGTGTGTAGCCGAACTGGTTGTGGGCGTTGATCGTCGACGACCGACTAGTGCCCTGCGACAACGAGGAATGGATGCGTTGACGGATGGATTATGCACTCGTGCAGGCCTCGCCCACTTACGTCGAAGACCTTCCTTGAGGGGTCGTTTTTGTAGATCTGCTGCCACTCCCCGACGTGGCCCTTGCTGGCCTGCGTGTGGGTATGCACACCAAACACCGCCCATGCACCCAGACGAGATGGGCACGTTTGTGTCACTGATGTGATGCGCTTACGGCGTCAAACAGCCTCTGCTGCAGCCGATGGTGGTGCAGGGCCTCTTGGAAGGTGCTCTGGATGCATGGAAGGAGATTCTCACACAGCTCTTATGCACACGGAGGGGCAGTGTTGCTGCCCATGAGTGAGTACCATTCTCGGTTCTGCTTGCTGCAGGTAGTCGCTCTGCTGTGTCGCCCCGGATGGGTGCTCGTCCACCAAGTCATTCTGTGTAGACGAACACACACACACACACACACACACACACACGAGCGTGTGCAGATCGATTAGATAAATGGTGCGCCACTCACTCACCAGGTCGTTGACGACGTGTATCTCGGGGCGCTTGAGCCGCTCCACAGCAGCAGCAGCCCATCGCAGCTGACGCCAACTGCACCAAACAGCCCCACACCAATGAGAGATACAAGCACGTGTGTGTTTGCAGCAGAGAGCAGACTGACCGACCGACCGTCTGTTCGCTCTGGATTTCGCCGGGACGCTGAGCGATCGCGCGATGGAGGGGAGGGAGACCGGGGTGGGGCCTTTACTCAGACAGCACCACATACCACCACACACGTGTGTGTAATGAATGCACTTCAATATGCGTGTGTGCAGCAATGCGTACGTCTCTTCTGTGAGTGTGCCGGCGACGCAGAGGGCGGTGGTCCGCGCAGACGGAAGGCTGACACACACACACACACAGAGCCATGCACAAGGGGCGGGTGTGCATGAGTGTCGGAGTGTGCTGTCTGTGTCATACGTGTCCGTTTGCGGCCAAAAGAGCGCACTCGCTTGTCGTTCGAGCCCTGTCAACCCATCCCTCCATCCATCTGTGTGTGTCTGTGTCTGTGCGCGTCTGAAGGTCTCTGCGGCCTACGTGTTCCTGGTCCGAGTCGCTGCTCTTGGTGTCCAAGTCCGCCAGATCGTCCAGATCTATAGGCTCGCTGCGCGTCCGCACCTGCACGATGCATTGCACATGACACAACAGCCACACACAGGTGTGTTGAACAGGCTCACGATAGTGGCTGGCGAGCCCATCGTGTTGACCATGTCGCTGTCATGATGGTGGTTAGCGCTGTCGGCGTTTGCGCTGCTGGCCGCCCGCCGTCGGGTCGTCTGTGTGCTGCCCGTGGCCATCCGCTCACAACACGCCGTCTGCACACACACACACACACACAGATGGAAACAAAGATTCCATTCTGCTGTCCTCGCCGACCGACCTCATTCCGCTTGATGAATCGGTCGTATCGCTCGCTGGTCTCCATTGTGACGATGGCAGACAGACAGGGAGATATGATATAGACACAGCCAGCGCAGTGGCGAGATGATAGCGCCCGGAGCCGGACAAGCACTGCTGGCGTCAGATCTGCGCCCTGCCTTGTCAGATGCACGACAGCAATGAAGGGAAATGCGTGTTTTCAGCGTTGGATCTCTCCTCTCACGCCTTTGTGATCTGACCCAAAACCCCTGACCCCACATACCCTAACCCCAGCTGCGCCGTGCAGTGCACTCGCCCGGCAGGCGCCCTGGTGTCATTCCATATGTGTGGCCGGGTTCCAGGAATCAATCGCTGGTTGGAGAAAGAGATGCAGAACTGCACTGACGGAAGTCATTTTCTGGATCCGTCCGTATTTGTGTATGAGCGTTCCAACCCACCAACACGCACAGCTCACGCCACACGCACACACACACGTGAACATTACATGGAGGTATGCACAGAGATAGATGTGTCCGTCCGTCCGTCCGTCCGTCCGTCCAACCAGCTGGCCGGCTCGGCTATCCACAGCGGTCGATCGATCGACCTTCCTCACTCACTCACTCAGTCAGTCACGTTGTTTGCAAAAGGGGCAGGGCAACCACCACCCACCCTAGCTACACATATATGCATGCCAGAGGCACCATCCATTGCCCGCCCCAAGCTTGCAACCTCTCCGCTGCCTGCAGCCCCTCGGTCCCTCCCTCCCTCCCTCCGACCGACCGACCGACAGACAGATGAACTCACTCAGTCACTCCAGCAGGTCAGGTGCACGACTGCAGGCAGGCAGGCAGACCACACACACACGCACACCACACAGACCGCATTATGTACTGTCAGTAATGGTCTAATTAATCTATCGGCCCCTGCCTGTACGTACGTACCTAGTGGAGGTTCATGTTGAGGTATTTGTGGTTGGTCGTGACGGTGACGGTGAGGCCGGGCAGGGCGGCCGCCTGCCGGATGCGGCGGATGTACTCGGCGTACTTGTCCGAGTGCTGGCCGTCCAGCACACGGTTGAGGTCAGCCAGAGAGCCCACCCGGCACCGCGACACGTCCTCGCCCACCATGCGAACCTGAATCAATGAAATGATAGACCCAGCACAGCCAACACAGACAAACAGACCAGGGAGGGAGGGAGGGAGGGAGGGAACCACCCAATCAAGCATCAGACAGATCACTGAGTGAGTACTGTCCGCACCTCAGCGTCGAATCCGTCGTGGGCTGTTGTGTCGGTGACGGTCACTACAATGAAGGGCGCTAGGCACAGCACAAAGTACTCACTCGGCGGCCGCTGGGGCGGCGTGTTGGGCTCTTGCACGCCGCACCGATGCACCCCCGCGAGCTGCCCCCCCAGCCCCCCCTGCCAGTTGGCCAGCATGTCCTTGGCGGCCTGCACGTCGGCCGGCGTGCCCTAAACCCTAAACCCTAAAGTTATTTCATCAGCAAGATCGATTTGAAGGCTTGATGTGGCGGTGCTTGTGTCCTGGCCGGCCGTCTCTCTGCGTGGCTGGCCACACCTGTGAGAGAGTGAGTGTGTGACTGTGTGTAGGTAGGTGAAGAGGAGTCCTTAAATCTCAGCTGACTGACTGACTGGCCATCCGTCTGTCTGTCTGTCTCTCCGTCTGTCCGAGGCACCCATGGCACGGCACATGCATACAAATAATAATACCAGCACACGCAGTCAGTCAATGACACCAACCATGTCAGTGGGGCAGGGCACACCGTACGAGGGAGGCATGGGCGCCTCAGGCTCACTCACTTACTTTGTTTTTCTGTTTGTTTGGGGTCAGACGTACGGGGAACACGACACGCGTAGAGACGCGAAGACACTAAGCGTACAGACAGACAGACGTGACGTACACACACATGGTACGGATGACGACAGACAGACAGCCAGACAGCCAGACAGCGGGGGAGGGAGAGGTGGGACGGGAGGGAGGGTTCACACCCACCCACACAGATCGATACATACGTACATACGCACATGTACGTACGTACAGGGGAGATACCGATCGATCGATGGATCGGTACATACGGATACATACATACGTGTAGATAAAAATGCACAACACACACCCTTGAGGAACTGACTCACTCGGTCAATGTCCGGCAGCAGACAGACAGACTGACAGACGGCTTCGTGGCGTGCGTGGACACACGCGCCGCCTCGCTGCTGTCTGTCTGTCTGTCTGTCTGTGTGTCTCTCGGTGCGCTCCTGCAGACACAGAGGGGGGGTTTTGTGGCAAGTGTGTTCGTTGGCTCGTTTGTTTGTACGTGTGTAAAGCTGGATGGATGGCCAGCCGGCAATGAGTGTCAGAAGTCCTTGTCCCAATCGTACTCGGCCTGGTGACACAGACAGGATGTGTGAGAGACGCACGTTTGTCTCTCTCTCTCTCTCTCTCTCTCTGCGCTTCTCTGTGTGTGGGCGCGTGTCTACCTCTAGCTCGATGTCGCCATCGTCCTCTTCCTCTTCGGCACCCTACACACATACACACACAAACGATGACACCAAGCACCCATGGCACCATGTTATGTCGTGGAATCCTTACCACTCCCATTTCGGCGTCCTCCGCGTACACCTCTCCCTTGGCTGCATAGACACACCACACACACAGAGGCAGCCATGGACACGTTCACACGGGCCGTATGGGTGTCGCTGGTTGTGTGTGGTTGTGGTTGTGTGCATAGCTACGTATGAGCGGGGGTTTGTACATGCGCCCCAACAGCTTGTCCCAGTCAAAGTCCTGTCCACACACAGACAGACATCGGTTTCTATGCGCTTCCTTCCGTCGTGTGTGTGGGTATGTGTGTGTGTGTGTGTGTGTGTGAGTGCCTTGAAGAAGGCGTGTTCCTTGATGTCCTTGTAGCCGTTGATCGAACAGCCGATCCGCACCTGCACACAGACGGACCCACACAGACAGTGAGTGTCATATGTGTGTGTGTGTCTATGTGTGGATGTGGTGTGTACTTCTGGGAGTCTGCAGAGCAGTCTCTTCATGAGGTTGACGGCGTCCTGGTCCGTCACATACGGCGGGATCATCAGCTTCCCAGTCCTGCAGACACACACACAATGATCCGATCCACACCACAGAGCGAGGGAGAGAGGGAGAGAGAGGTATATGTGCTGTGCATGTCTTATGCTCATGGTGCGGCGTACAGGATGTCTCGGAATATCTCCAGCTGGTCTTCCGCGTCGTTGCCAAAAGGCAGTGGGCCACACCTGCACACACACCACATCAACACCAACACAAACAATATGGAGGCCGCTGCGCTGCGTGTGCATGTGTGTGTATGGCGTGTGCGTGTGGTTACATGAACTCGAAGAGGCAGACGCCGAAGGCCCAATGGTCGGCCGTGAGAGTGTAGCCCTTGCCAAGGATCACCTCGGGCGCCATGTAATGCGGTGTGCCCTGACAGGACACACACAGAGACGACACACATACGGGGATGGGTGCATTTGTGTGTGTCTTTTGTTGGTGTGTTGACGTACCACGAGAGTGTAAGATCTGTCGACCATCTTCTTGGCGCAGCCGAAGTCGATCAGCTTGATGTACCTGAGACCCACACCAAACACCACACACAAAGGTGTGCATCACTTTTATGTGTGTGGTGGGAAGTGGCCACACGTACCCTTGGTTGTCCAGCAGCACGTTCTCTGGCTTCAGATCCCTGTAAGCCTGCACACACCACACACAACAGACACACACTCACACACACACACGTCCATGCCGCCCTCTCTCTTTGGATGGACGCGGTGTGCGTATTTACGATGTTTCTTTCGTGGAGGTACTCGATCGCCAGGATCATGCTCGCCAAGTAGAACTGGGCCTGCGTGTCAGCAACACACACACACACACACACACACGTGTCCAGCCACCACATGCGTACGGACCCCACCTGGTCTCTTGTGAGAAGGCCCAGCTTCCGTATGGCGTCTGCACACACACACACACACACACACGATGAAACTCATGTTTGCAGACACACCTGAGGGACGCTCTCTCTCTCTCTCTCTCCCTCTTTCCCTCTCTCTCTCTGTGTGTGTCTGCCTGTGTGTGTGTACCGTAGAGCTCGCCGCCGGTGACCAGCTCCGTTAAGAAATACAGGTAGTTCCTGCACACAACATACACACAATATCGCGCTCGTGTGTTTGTGTGCCTGCTTGCCTCCGTACCTGTCTTTGAATGTGCGGACGAGCTTGACGATGAAGGGGTGGTCGTTCTGCACACAGCACACGGACACACACCATTCACACACATGACAGAGACGCGTGTGCGTGTGTCGGTATTGTGTTGTGTTAAAAGGTAGATACCTCAGCCATGATCTCGCGCTCGAGCCTGATATGCTGCAGCCAGCACGATGGACACCAGCCCACTCCCACACACACAGGGTGTATGTGTGTGTGTGTGTGTGTATGTGTGTATGTGTGTGTGATGGCTGAGTGACGGACCTCTTGCTGCTGCAGCTGGAGCACCGTCTTGCGCTTCACACACCTGCACACACCGAGGTCGGTGTGGGTGTCTGTCTGCACGTGTGTGTGGTGGGTCGTTTGTGAGTACTTGAGTGCGAATCTGGTGCCAGATGTGTGCTTCATGAGCTTGACGGTGCCGAACGTGCCCCTACACACACACACACAGAGACAGAGAGAGAGTGGGTGTGCAAGCACGTGACGGCATGTATATGAATCTACGCGTGTACACCTGCCGACGGTTCTGGTGGTCACCAGGTCCTCGAAGCGAATCTTGGTGTCCTGCACAACACGGTCACACACACATATAGAGATGCACTCCCTGTGTCCGTCGGCACACTTCCCGACCTGTAACCGAATCCGGTCCTCCAAGTGCTCAATCATGGGCCTGCATATACACATGTGTGGGTGCCATTCACATCACACGTCCGTCCGTCCACCATGCACCTTTCACGTACCCCTGGACCAGCTCCTTGAAGACGGTCTTGTCCACAAGCCAGAGCTCAACATCCTACCGACACACACACAACCGACCAAATCAACACGTGTGCACTCTCAGAGAGGAAAGGTGTGATCTCACCCCTCTGGCGGTGACACTCGCCGTTCTGCCCTCGTTGAAGAGCAGAGCACGCTCGCCGAAGTAGTCATTCTGCACACACACATGCACACATACACTCGCGCATCCGCTTGTGCGTGTGTGTGTGTGTGTGATTGTGCTGGCCCACCGAACCGACCTTGCCGCAGGTCCGTATCTGTTTTCCGCCGAGAGTGATGGCGACCTCGCCGCTCTTGATGATGTAAAACGTGGTGCCGATCTCACCCTGGCGCACTATCACCTCGCCATTCTAGACACACACACACAGATGGACGGTTACTGAAACATGTGTCTGTGTGTGTGGGGGGGGGGGGGGGGGG
>CDMY01001000.1:214531-227604 GCA_001179505.1 Vitrella brassicaformis | reverse complement strand
CTAAACCCTAAACCCTAAACCCTAAACCCTAAACCCTAAACCCTAAACCCTAAACCCTAAACCCTAAACCCTAGGCCCTAGGCCCTAGGCCCTAAGCCCTAAGCCCTAAGCCCTAAGCCCTAAACCCTAAACCCTAAACCCTAAACCCTTAAACCCCTAAAACCCTAAACCCTGTCTATCCATCTGCTTGGGGGTTGTGTGTCTGTCATACGCTCGATGCCCACGGCCCACAGTGAGTGAGAATGAACACTCACCGTGTTTGATCACCAACATGATGACACTCAGCACACCAACAGACCATGCGCACGAATAGCGAAGCAATCTCTCCCTTTCTCTTCTTCCCACATATCCATGTCACACAGATCTAGCGTCGATTAATTATAAATGCATCGGCCATCCACTCACACCGCATAAAGAGGCACACAACGACACCATCCACAAATCGACAGATCCATCCATCCATCCATCCATGCGTGTGTGCATTTTTGTGGGTATACAGAGGGACGGCAAGGGACAACTGTAGCTGGCGTGTGTGTCCATCTATTCATTCATCCACCCATCCACCCCCCTTGTTCGCATTTCTGTCACCGCCCTTTGTCTGCTGATACTCTGGAGTTGCCAGACACGGATTGAGATGCACAGAGGGAGAGAGAGGGGAGGGTTTAACACACGCAGCAAAACCATAAGGCACGATACAGACAGAAGACAAAAGAGTCTCTCTCTCTCTCACCCCACCCACATAGATACAGACAGGCCAGCAGGTGAAAGCCATGTCTGTCTACATATGGCAAAGAGCGACGTACAGGCAGACAGATACGGGAAGTGACAGAGAGGCACGGAAGAAGACACACAAATATCGGTGTATGCGTATCGTCATCGGACAAACGGATGGCTCACAGCAAAAGTGCTGATCGGTGGTGTGGCCGCATGAGAACCACTGATGTGTGTCAGTGTGTCTATCGCCCCTCCTTCTCTCTCTTTCTTGTGTGCATCTCGGGAGCCGCCCGGCAATCGAAGAGCGACAGACACAGTCACATGCTGAAACTCTGAGATTGCAATCAGGCCGCGGCGGCGCCCATAAAGGGAGAGGGGAAGCCACGCACAGGGAAGACAAGGGAAGTGCGCAAACCTGATAGAGAGGCACCAAACAAAACTCTTGCACATCCACACATCCGAACGGACAGATCGGTGTGTATGTGTGTGGCTGTTGGCCTGTCTGTCTGTCTGTCTGTGAGCCGTCCGTGTGTGACGGGTGCACCGACGAGAGATCAACACACTCTCGCGCTCATCCGTCAACCACAAGCACGTCACAGACAGACGGCCACCGCCGCCCCACACAGCAATTCCTTTGTGCAGCAAGCCAGCCAATCATCCCTCTCTGTCTGTCTGTCTGTCATCTCCCCCTCGCCCCGCACTCACCAGCCGACACACTAATGGCAGCAAACGGCTGACGAGTCGAGAGCGGGCAACGGATGGCACGTCGGATGACAACGGCAGCCAGACCGACCCACCGCAAAGCCCCACAGTACAATACACTCTCATAAACACGACAGCCGTCACTTTATCGATGCCGTCCACACGGGAAAGCGACAGTCATTTCACTCACATCAGCTCGTCGACTCCTGGCGAAAGGACCCACATCCACTGCCTCATTTGATGTGATGGGTAAGCAGTCCTGTGTGTGTCCATTCATCCCCCGCCCGCCCCTGTGTGCGCATCTCTGTCACCGCCCGGCAACCCTGAAGCACCAACGCCCTTCAAAGCCTGATGCTTTCGCGTTGCCGGCCATGATCGGAGATGCCAACAAAGGGAGGACACACACGCGAAGACTCTCTCTCTCACTCTCTCTCTCTCTCTCTCGCTCAGGCAGATCAACGTGTGTGTGTGTGTCGGGCTGTCTGTCTGTGAGCCGGCCGTGTGTGATGGATGCACCGACGAGAGATCAACACACTCTCACGAGCAGACGTCCCACACGGCGAACGCACAGACAGACGACCACCGCCGCCCCACACAGCGATTCCTTTCTGCAGCCAGTCAGCCAATCATCCCTCTCTGTCTGTCTGTCTGTCATCTCTCCCCCGCCCCCCACTCACCAGCCGACACACTAATGGCAGCAGACGGCTGAGGAGTGGAAGGTGGGCGAACTATGACAACGGCAGCCAGACCGACCGACACGCAAAGCCCCACAATACAATACACTTTCATAAACATGACAGTCGCCAGTCCATCGATGCCGTCCACGCGGCAGAGAGATAGACAGTCAGTGCACTCACATCAGCTCGTTGACTTATCGGCCGATCTTACAGCGGCAGCCGCTCGGCCGTCGTGTCGCTTCTTCCAGCGAGTGAATCAGCACACCATTCACACCTGACACACACACACACACAGACACACAGACGTCATCTGCCTCCCCTCTCCGTCCGTCTGTGTGTCCCTCCCTCTCTGTGTGTGTGTCGGTGTACCATTGCTCGCAGACACCAAAGTCCCATCATCAGGCCGCCGCACACCGCCGCATAATGAGCTCTCGTGTTGCCCTGCTGTCGTCCGTCAGTCGACGACCGACACCCACACGCAAAACGGCGACAAGAGAGAGAGAGAGAGAGAGAGAGAGAGGGAGGGAGATGTCAGCTAAGGCCAGGCAGTCAGGTATTGGGAAGGAGTCGGCGTATCGGCCGATCTTTCCACTCAGACAGACAGACACACATGACTCACAGCCCAGTGAACCATGAGTGACACACCAACAGGCAGACGGGCAGTCAAACAGACAGGTCTCTCTCTCTCTGCGTGTGTGTGTCCATTCCCTCGCCCGTTCCCCTCTGTGTGCATCTCCGTGACCGCCCGGCAACCCTAAAGCACCAACACCCTTCATGGCCTGACGCTCTAGCGCTGCGAGACAGTACAACAGATGCCCACAGAGGGGGAGGACACACACGATACAAGACAACACAGAAGGCACCAAAGCCTCAATCTGTTCGGTGTCCAGCGCCACCACACTCTCTCTCCATCCCACTCACACACACGACGCAGCCAGGCTCACCAAAGAAGAACCCGACAAACCTCTCTCTCTCACTCTCTCTCCTTCCCACTTAACTTGTCGCCCATCCAGTGTCCATTCACCAGTACGCCAGGCACCCACACCCAACAGAAACACCCACACCCCACGTCAGCACTAAACCACACGCAATCGACACGTAAGAGCAGACAGTGCACACATCGTTCCATCTTAACATGGCACCCACACGTTCTTCTCATCCACTCGGGTATACACTGCAGTACTGCACACACATCGATGTGGGGAGGTTCGTCTCACTGTCAGTGTGCTCACTGCTCACATCATCATCGCACTTCATTGGCGAGTGTCTGTCCATTTCCCTCTGTGGGCATCTCTGTCGCCGCCCGGCAACCCCAAAGCACCAACACCTGACGTGGGCTGATGCTCTAGAGTCACCGAGTGACAGACTAGATGCCCACAAAGGGACGGAGAGGGGACGACACACTCGTGCCAGACACAGCACAGCTGGCAAAAACAGAAAATACGCAGACGAAGAGAAAGACAGATGCGTGTGTGTACTGTCTGTCTGTCTGTCTGTCTGTGAGCCGCCCGTGTGTGACGGATGCACCGACGAGAGATCAACACACTCTCGCCGACACACGTCCAAAACGGACAACTTAAAGACAGACGGCAGCCCAAACACCGCCCCACACAGCGATTTTCTGTGCAGCCAATCAGCCAATCGTCCCCTTCTCTCTCTGTCTCTTTGTTTGTCTGTCTGTCTGTTCTCCTGTGATGGCTGTCTGTCGTGCATCGGCCGACACACTGAGGAGTGTAAGCAAGAGAAGCTTGACGATGCACAGACCGACACACTTGAATGAAAGCACACTGACAAAGCGACTAACACACGACAGCCAGCCCCTCTCACACACATATAGCAGCCAGCACTATGAGTCACAGTTGTGCCTTTGCCTTTCCTCTGTGTGCCTGCCCAGTGTGGTGTCAGTCTGTCTGCCAGACACCACACGGCCACCGCACACAGAGAGTGATGATCAACACTCACTCTGTGAGGTCTCCGCATGAAGTCTGACAGCCAGCACCGAACCAAATCACTCTGTCTGTCCATCAGTTTTGCCATCTCTCTCTCTTCCATCACACACCCGGTAGAAAGCCCCACGTGATGTGACAATGCACCTTCCTCCAGCCAGACTGACTGACAAGCTCACATACAAACCACGGCAGCCATCCCCTCACTCAGGACGGCACAACAAAGACCCCCCCGCGGCACACAGAGGGCGGCCAGCCCACGAGAGACACAAAGCGATTCAGTTAAGTCGAGTGAGTCAGTCGTCGACACATCGGCCGACACACACACACACACACACACACGCACGCACAGACGAGCAGCACTTCGCGGCCATCGTCAGTCGTCAAACCCGCCAGCCAACCACACCTGCACGCCACACAAACCACACAGAAGACAGACAGACAGACAGTCGGCTGATTCTCTCCTGTCGTGTGTCACATCCATCCCATCTGTGTGTGTGTGTCTGTCTGTCTGTCTGTCTGTCTGTCTGCGCACCGCTGCGGTGTTCGTTCGAGTGCAGTCGCCGGTAACCTCGGCGCCCTCAGCTGCAGCACTGTCTGTCTGTCTGTCGACAGACAGACAGACAGACAGACAGACATCTGCAGCACACCACACAGAGCAGAACGGCCTGTGTGACATCATGGCGATGCTCGAGGGTTTGTCCCTCACTCACTCACTGACCTGACTGACTCGCCACGTGTGTGTGTGCGTCTGTGTCGCCGACCTCAGCTGACAATTAAGGCAAAGTGGGCGCCAAAGGACGACAGATCTCAGCACACAGCCGTCAGGAGGGCTGCGCACCGAACGAACCGAAAGAGCCAGAGGGTTTGACTGACGAGGGGTCAAAGGGTTTGATACCCTAGAGCCCCACGCCCGAGAGGCAAAGTGCGGAGTTTGTGCGGCTTGTCGGACAGCTGTGCGTTGCGAGAGTGAGGCACTCGGCCGACAAGAGGGCGAGAAGAGTCCCTGGAGTCAGTCAGTCGTCCTTCCGACTGCTGCCGTGCGGTGGCGGGGCGTTGAGCTGACAGACATCAGAGGTGAGGGAGTCCCGAGCACTCACTGACTCACTGACTCACTGATGCGCTCATCCACTCACTGACCTCAATGAATGCGTTGGCCTTTCTGTCTGTCTGTCTGTCTGTCTGTGTGCCTCTCTCTCTGTGTGTCTGTCTGTCTGTTTGTGTGCCTCTCTCTCTGTGTGTCTGTCTGTCGGCACGTCTGTCGGCCCATCGGTGCAGTGTGGCTGAGGAGCGACGAGGGCCTCCTCATCTGCCGCTGGTGCTGATGGTGGTTGTGTTAGCTCATTGACCTCTCTCTGATCTGTCCATCTGAGCATCGAACGAGGTGAGCAGCACACAGATCTGTGTGAGCAGCATGCTTGATGGACATAATCCTCGGTCTGTCGGCTCTGTCGCTCTGTGCAGCCTGTCGTCGACCACTGCCTCACTCATCTGACCGTCTTGGCCCATCCATCCCATGCAGCACCACGAGCAGCAGCAGCACCCCGTGTCATACCTGTGTGTGGGCCGGAGGAGCCGCTACCTCCTCAGCGTCAAGGACGTCGTGCGGCTGAGGGCCACCTGCACCTGGCTCAAACAGCTCTTCGGAGAAGCGCAGCTGAGAGATCGGCTCAGCCACTCGCTGGGCTCACAGGCGGGGCTGCGGCGGGCGAATGTGAATGGGCAGCAAGTGCAGCTGCTGCGGTTCGACGACGACCAGTTCGGCACACATGATCTGCTGGCGGCTGTGTGTGTGGTTGAGGAGGGGGACTGGGGTGAGATGGCCGAAGTGATTGAGCTGGGGGGGCAGTGCGGCAACTGAGCTGCCTGTGACCCTCAGTGGGGCTGACATCAACACACACGCAAACAAAACGGTGAGCCGGCAAACAGCCGGGAGGGGAGGGAGAGAGAGGGCCTCATTCTCTCTGTGTGTCTGTCTGTGTGTGGTTGTGTGCGTAGGCGTATGTGTCGGCTCCCCGTGTGATGGCGCAGCTCAAGATGGTCGGCCCCCACGTTCACTTCAGTGACGGCACCTGCCTCCAGCTGTTCCACCACGGCAACGGTGAGGTGCGGGCCATCAAGGACGACCCCAACTTCTACGTGCAGGTCGACCCCCCCCTCCCTGCCGGCCACCTGTACCTGCGTCACAGACAGCCACACGACCCACCGGTGCGCAGCCGCATCGGCTACTCGCTCAACCACAGCCGATGGGTGTCGATGGGCGAACAGTTCACCGATGCGTCTGTGTCGTCGTTCGCCAAGGACAAGATCCTCAACCACTTCAGGAATACCCATCAGAGCAATGACAGATTCACTCTACTCGAGAGGTTCCACACCAATGACAGCAATGGGGCGGCAGGGTCAGAGCATAAGTCATTTGGTTGTGTCTGTCTGTTCAGGACTGTCGGTGGCCATCTGAATGGCCTCCTCACCCAATCGCCTCACACACCGGTGGCCGGCTGCACGACTACAATGGGCCGGGGCGATGGTGGCTGGCAATGGCTGGTTCTCACCGACAGCAGCCATCCCTTCGTCGCATGGGTTGAGATTCGGACATTTGGAAACTACGGTCAGCGTGACCGAGAGGCAGTGCTGCTGGTCAAATGTCATCTGGTCCAACGTTGTCTGCAGTTTATGTGTGGATTCTGACGACTGAGGCGGCTGTGTGTGGGAATGGTCCCTTCAAGCACCGCTTCCCATTGACCACTGAGCTGGCTCGCGTGGCGTTGAGGGCGGTGGGGCCGTTCGTATTCAACGGACAAGCTCCACAGCAACAGCAGCAGCAACAGCAGCAGCAACAGCAGCAGCAACAGCAGCAGCAACAGCAGCAGCAGCAGCTCATCAACAGCAGGGCATGCTTGATGCTGTTTCTGCTGGGGTGTGTGGTAGTGCTGCTGATAGTGCTCATGTGGAGCCCACCACTCGCACCCAAGATTGGCAGTGGACAAAGTGGCGGGGCGGGGGCGGGGCTGGGCGCAATAGACGAGCTGTGATTGATGTGGCTGGGTGGACCAGCTGCTGGTGCTGTGTGACCGAATGGCTGGCTTGGCTCTGATGGCTGTGGGTATGGGTGTGAGTGCGTCTATCGTGCGGTCCGATTCGCTGCCGGCCGATTTTGATGTGACGCTCCGGCCGATCTGTGAGTGTGTTTGGCTGCCTAGCTGACTCACCTGCCCGCCATATCTCTCTCTCGTGGTGACTGTGTGGTGGAGTGTGTCTGCATGTGGGTGTGTGTGTCTCGCGGGTGACGGCCGTGGAGTGTCTGAGTTGACCTAGTGAATTGGTCACACTCACAAATGGCCCGGCCCCTCCCGCCACACAGACAGACAGAGATGCTGCCGACACCATTGATCAGACAGACCACTTGACGCTGCGTGCGCGCAATTACATAAGGCGTCCCATTGGAGCCCCACTCGTCAATGACAACGCTCTTCTCTGTTGACATGGCCGTCTGAGCGTCTGTGTCTGTGGTCGTGTGTGTGTGCACTGCCAACAGACAGAAAATTCCAGCAGCCGGGGGAGCAAAGGCCAACCGGGTCAAGCAGACAGCATCGTTGAGCTGCTCTGTGTGTCTGTCCTTTCTTTGTTCCACTGTCTTCACGGCATGCCCATTTCTGAGATTAATTAAGACGACTGCAACTATTTTGACATCCCTCATTCTACCGCCTATCGGCCCAGACGAAGACAGGTTGGTTTCATGGGATCCAATCGGTGAAGACACTTGACCGTACGTCCCTTTGTGTCATCACTTACATAGATGTACACACACATATACAAATACACTGACAGACGCACACATATGATAAAACCTCATCCACGCTCAATCAGAAGAAAGACATCGATACATGCCGAGGGCAGAAGGCTCGTTGCCCTCTCCGTCCGTCAGTCTCTCTGTCCATCACACGCGCATGTGGATATTAGCGTGTGCACGTCCTTGTTTGCCATAAATGTGCACCCAGTCAATAGCCGACTACTTACGTCCCTTCCCCACTCTTCCCCTCTCCCTCTTGCCGCTTTTCGTCAACCCCCTGACCATCTCTCTCGGTGTGTCGGCTCTCTCGGTCGGCCCACATGACAGGCCGCTCCATCAGCGGCCCGCCTGCGTGTGGCATGATGAACGGCTGCTCACTCGCGTACTCGCCTGACAGATGCGCCAGCCCCGGCATGGGCAGACAGAGCAAAGGCAGAGGGACGGGCGACTCATCATCGCTGTTGCTGTTGATGTCAGAAGCACCACCACCAGCAGCAGCAGCGGCAGCGGCGGAAGAGGACGAAGCAGCAGCAGGTGGGCGGGGTGGTGTGTTGTGGTTGTCGGGCAGAAAGGGATTGCGGGAGAACAGACTCATAGATGGCGCTGCCTGCTGCTGCTGAGGGGGCTTATTGCTGGTGTTGTTGGTGCTGTCCTCAGCAGCAGCCCTCCCCGCAGAGGCAGATGCCGACGAGAGAGAAAGGCCGGAGAGGGACATGCCTCCGGATGACGACATGAAGTGCTCCATCGGCAAGGGCGGCACGTGCGGCCCGACTTCCTCACTCTCCCACTCTGCACACACACACACACACACACATCCATTCATCCATCCGTGTGTGTGTGTGTGTGTGCGTGTGTGGAGGGAGAGTGGGAGGGGTGTTTGCCTGGTATGGGCGAGGGCGGCTCTGCTGGCTCTGGATCGCCCTGTGATATGACAGACGATGACGCCCTCTCTGATGGACGGACACACATCACATCACATGCCCATCCATCCATCCATCCATCCATCACCCAAGCTCCACTCAGCGATGTGAGAGTGTGGTTCCCACCAGCAGCAGCAGCGGCCACAGCAGATGGGATGAATGGGGGTGTCCTTGGATCAAGCCTGCTCGGTGATGCACCAAGACCACCATCCTGCACACACACACCAGACACCCGCTCATGTCTGTCTGCACTTCCCTTGTGTGATGACGTATACGGGTGGCGGCGGCGGTGGCGGTGGTGGTGGTGGCGGCTGCAAGATGTTGATGCGATGGGGAGGGTGGCTGACAGCGAATGGCAGAGGGGTCGCTGGCCTGTGTTGCTGTTGGTCCGCATCCATTGCCATCGGCTGCTGCTGTGAAAAGGGCGATGCTGCTGGGCTTCCGTCAATCAAGGGAATGGGAGAGGGAGTGGGCAGCAGACCGCCGCCCCCACCTACACCAAGACATCCATCCACCCTTGTGCACCCATCACCCAGTCCGTATGTGTGTTGCGTCATTGCGTACGGAAGAATCCCCTAAAGCCAGCCATGATGCCGTTGTTGAACCAAGGATGCAGCTGATTGCTGTTGAGAGGGGGACCAGGCTCAGCAGCAGCAGCAGGGGGGAAAGGCTCCGGCAAGGGCTCCGGCAAGGGCTCCGGCTGCAGCTGCTGGTGGGGTGGGTACGGCTGTGGCTGTGGAATGGATCCGCGGTGGACAGGCAGTGGCTGAGATAACACACACATCCGTCCATCCATCCATCCATCCATTTGTCCGTCACATCTGTCCATGTACGTCTCTCTCCTTTGCTGCCTCTGTGTCTGTGTGTCACCCACCGACCTGTGCATTTGGTGTTGGTGGGTTGTGCTGTCTCTGCAGCAGCCGCACCAGCGGGGGCCTCTCAGGCCTCTCCGCCGGCCGGTTGAGCAGCTGCGGCACTCTGTCACCCAGCGGCGCAGCCCCAGGCGCAGCAGCAGGAGGCGGTGGCGGAGCTCGCGGGGCGGGGGCAGGGAACATGGGCAGCAAATCTATATTCACACACACACAGCCATCCATCAAGCCCTTCATGTGTGTGTGCGCACATGTGTCCCCTCTCACCCGCCCCGCCCACCCACCGTGTATTCGTTGGTTGAGCCTTCCTCCTCCCTCCCGCAGCTCGCCGCTTCCCGCCCGTCGCATCTCGTTGATCAAACGGTCGCCCAGCGGACCCAACCGCTGACCCCGCAACAGAATGCGGATGCCTGGACACACACACACACACACACACACGTGTCCCATGTGTACCCACCCACACACTGATCGTACTGTACCTGGTTCGCCCGACTCTCCGTTTTGTTCGCTTGGCGGTATTTTGGGCGGCTTGGGCAGATTGACGCAGCTGTACTCATAGGGCCCTTTCGGAAAGTGATCGTAATGCTGCAGACAGACAGACACGTATGCACACATGTACGTACATGTGCACCGGTCGGTGTGTTGTCCGCGTGTGTCTTTTCTGTGTGGCCTTCCTTCCTCTCTCCCATGCATACCTACCTCTTTGCGTGTGAGTTGCGATCCACAGATGTAGCAGAAATGGATCCCCTGACCACGGCACCTGGGCGACTGCACACACACACACACACACACGCACAGAGCAACATGGACAATTGGCGTGCAGTGCATCTGTGGGTATGGCCATGGCGTCTTTACGCGTACGCAGCAAGTCAGGAAGTTGCACCCGAGGACCTGCATGATGACAGAAAGCATTCAATCTCTCTGTCTGTCGCCCCAAACTGTGTGCTGTAAGGACCTACCTTCTCGCACATCGCCTTGCACTTGGGACACGGCTGACGAAGGACACCGTCCACACAATCAATGGCACACGGATGTGTGTGTGTGTGTGTGTCGTGCCCACCTTCCAGCCCTTTTCCTCCCCGAGTGACTTGAGCTGCTTCTCTCCCTCAGTCGATGCCGCAGCCTGCTCGCACGTCAGCGGGTCATGCGCCTGTACATGTACATGTCGCCACACAGATCGACCGACCCTCTGTGTGTGCAGGTAGGTGTGTTCTGTCCGCGTGTGTGTACCAAGTTGGAGCAGTGAGGGCAGAATTCGATCAGACACACGGGACACTTGGCCTGCACACCATCACACGCAGAACGGACGAACATCAATGCTTCTCTGTTTGTTGTCTTCTGTAGGTCGGTGGGTACTCGTTTCATGTCTTTGGGGACGAGGAAGGTGCCGCAGTTCGGTGTGGGACAGCTGGCCATGATCTCCTGGCCCTCGGGCTGGTACTGACGCGCACTGACCACACACACAGACATACACACCTCCACATCGATGTGAGGGCCACATGTGCCAAGCAACTCACGCACCGGTAGTCGAGGAATTTCTGTTTGAGCTCGTCTGACAGGGCGCCCTGGATCTGCTCATTCGTCAGCGGCATCCCGCAGTTCTCGTACGGGCACTTCAGGTCGCTCTCTGCACATCACACATGGTGGATGGATGGATGGCTGGATGGATGGATAGATGGCTGGATGGATGCGTGTGTTCGTGTGTTTGTGTGTGTGTGTGTGGGAGGGAGGGCTTACGTGAGACTTTGGCTTCCTTGACCAGCGACGACACATACTGACAAAAACAATGACTGCACACACACAGCACAGCACCACACCACACCGACAAGTATGTGTCCATCCATGTGTCTGTGTGTCGATGTGTGTGTGTGTGTGTGGATCTCTCTCCTCTCAACAGACCCACCCACAGACCCGCATATGCGATGTCCGCAGTCGATTTGGATGGAGCCGTCGACGCGTTTGTCCTCCAGACACACGGGGCAGTGGAACGAACCCTCCAGATACGGCGACGCACCGTCGGTCGACCCTTGATACGCCACGGGAGGCTCACCTGCACACACACAGAGGAAGCGAGAGAGATCTGTTTGCCCAAGTGCAGCGATTGTCGATGATTTGTGGCGCCTCCGTACTTTGTGCGATCTGTTGGAGCAGCTGTTGGGTCAGCTCGGCCTCCTTTGCTGACCAGCTCTCGGTGCCAATGCAATACCTGACCACACACAGACCAGACAACAGGTGAGCACATGTGTCTATCCATCCATGTGTGTGTCTGTATGTGGCCCATCTCATGTGTGTGTGGTTCTACTTCTGCTGGTAAACAGTGAGCGGGACGTGTGGGCACTCCGGACAAGACACCTGATGGCTGTCGAACCCATCGACAATCAAACACATCCATGAGAGTGCGTGTGTCGTGTGTGCACGTGTGTGTGACATGGGTGGGTGTCCATTCCCACTTGACGAAGTCTCCGTTAGGCGCTTGTGTCTCGATCCACTCAGACAGACAGGGCAGACAGTAGAAGTGAACCTGAAAGAAGGGAAGAAGATCATTGATTGATTGAGTGACGCAGAAAGAAAGAAGGCACGCGTGTGTGTCAACGTATGTGTGTATGGGTACGTTGCAGTCCGGATTGACGAGCTGCTCGCGAGCGAACTGACGCCGACACAGCTGATGGGAGGGAGGGAGGGAGGGAGGAATGGACACACCAACCAACCACACCAACCACACCAACAACCACACCAGCATACATCCTTCTGTCTGTCTGTCTGTCTGTCTGAGTGTCATATGCAGGCGTATCGTACCCCGCAGGCTTTGCTGCCGCCCTTGATGGTGTGTCGGGTGTGCTTGGGCACAGAAGACGATGATGCCGATGCCGACGAAGGCGATGCCGAGGAGCCGCTGGAGTGCCGACCACCATGAGTGCTGCAAACACACATGGGCAATACCATGAATGGATGTTTGAGGAGCGAGGAGCTCCCGGCCACACACATGAATGAGTGTGTGACACACACAGCCGCTCACACTTGTGTGTGTGTGCAGTCTCTCCTACTCTATGATGGTGATCAACCGCAGCTGACGGTATGGGAAATAAGATCCGCTGCCTGGCAGTTTGACTCGCCTGACCTCGCCCTCGCGCATCTCCACCAACGCCTCATCCAGCCAGTCAGTCAGATCAGACACACGCCGCTCCACCCCAACGGCCTCGTTTGTTTTGTCCCAGCCGTCGAAGTCATCACGCCACCCAATCCACGACAACTTGACGCGGTCGTTGAGCGAGGGCACTCTGCCGGTGCCCTCCCGCACCACCTCATACCGGTTGCCAGATGGCGATGTGCCGCTCCGACGGCCGACAGTGCTGCACACACGCATGGGCAATACCATGAATGGATGTTTGAGCGTGTCTGTCATGTGTATGTGTGTGTGTGTGGGGGGGGGGGGGGGGGGGGGGGGGGTTACCATT
>CDMY01001000.1:176237-214231 GCA_001179505.1 Vitrella brassicaformis | reverse complement strand
GGGAGGGGAGGTTACCCATTCATCAAGGTGTGCGAAGGGTTCGACGCCGATGCTGCTGATGCGGATGAGTGTCTGTTGGCGTAGTACCTGTCCCTCACCCGCACCTGCAGAGATGACGACTTGAGCCGAGCCAGAGAGATGACTGACGCCTGACGAACGAACCAACGAAGGAACAAGCGATGCCACACAACACACACACACACACACACAGAGAGAGAGAGAGAGAGATCAGATCTACGATTAAAGCCATCCGCACACAAAGCGTGACTAAGCATGTGACACATCACACATCCAGCCATCCCCCCCACCCGCAGACCTTTGCAGCGCCGACATTGCCCTCCCTGACGGCCCTCTCCAGCTCCTCACAGAGTCGGCTCTCACAGGCAATTCCCTCACCGTGACTCGTGTAACGCACATCCCCACCACCCACACACGAACCACTGAACACACACATGCGGATGGAACACAAACACACACACACAGAAGAAAACAGAGAGAAAGAGATGTAGCGACGCAGTCCATGATCTGTTCTGTTGAACGTTGTGTATCTCGTGCGCGTCTGTGTGCTTACGTGTCATCGTTGCTTGTGCTTGCAGCAGCGTCATCGTGGAATCCATTCATCACGCTGCTCCTCCACCTGAAAGAAACCAGTCAATCAACACGATAGATACACCCACTCACTCAGCTCACTCACTGAGTCAGCTCGCTCACACCAGCTGGCCAGATCAGCGCCACACCACCCGTACTGTCCGCAGCAGATAGATGTGTAGACAGATAGATGGGCCAATCAACGATAGATTCCCATACGGCAGGGACGAAGCTGATTCCCTCACTCCCGTAGCAAAGCCACCGATTCCCCAACCCAGCGTGCCATTTCCACTCTCGGTGTTGCTTCTCGCGATCGGCGATCCATTGATTACAAAGCTCGCAAGGGAAAGGGGGAAAAAGGAGAGCCAAAACGGAGCCATTCGCCTCACAGATGCTCTGCAGGAGAGAGGACAGGTGAATTGTTGGAAAATTTTCACGAAAGCAGACGCAGACCAAACCAGCGCCATGAACGACATAGATCATCTGTCTGTGTGTCTGCATCGTTGTGTTGTGTGTGCAGTGGTTAGCTGAGCGGCATCGCATCAGCAGAGGAGAAAAAAACGGCGGCCTTCACAGAAGGCTGTGCAGCTGCGCTAGCTTTGAAGGTAGAAAGACTCATTGAAATCATCGCCGGCTCCTGTTTCATTATGTGTGTATTGTGTGTGTTTGTGTCGCTCGATCAGGAGGGGCGACGTGCCACCGCGGCATCGTTGGCAGGGACAGGAACAAAGCGCAAGGCTGACAGCCCGCCTCACCAGCAGATGCGGCCAGCACAAGACAAGTTGCTGGTCATTCACCCACCAGCCCCCCCGCCTTTGCTGCCCACACCCACCCCGACGCACCCGCAGCTGCCCATAGACACGGACATGCAGACCCATTCCACGGCACACACACTCACACTCACACCGGGAAAGGCGAGTCATGGAGGTTTGTCGGCGAATGAGATGGTAACCAATTCCCAGACGGACGGCAGGTGGGTAAATCATGAGAAGGGCCACATAGATGACACAGAGAGATGAAGGATGGATGCGTGGATGTATGTGTCTGCTGATGGCGTGGCGTGTGTGCAGCGAATCGGATGTCTGTATGCTGGATGGCTATGTAACTCAGCACCCCTCCAACACACCCACAAGGTAGGTAGGTACAACACACAGGTGACACAGACAGATGGGACGCACGCCAACGCACAACAACTCTCTAATGAATGGATGGCTGTGTGCTGTCCTTGTGTGTGTGTGTGTGCAGTGACGACTGCTTCACCTTATCGCCCTCATCGGGTGCTCGCTATCGCACAACCACAGAGGGCTGCGGCACCAGCCCCACACTCAGCCAGACCGTCCAGTACGATGCCCGTGTGTGGCGAGACGCATTTGACGGCACCCAGACGATACTCGACGCTCATGGGGCGGAGTCCCGTGTGGCGGACTTCACGCAGGAGTGGCTACGTGAGGCGCTGCTTTCCATGCGTACGGGGGAGATCCGGCGGATCATCACACCTGGATTCGCCTTCGCACACATCCGGCTTATCCATATTGTGGACAGGTACTCACACGCCCACGTACATGTCCATTTGGGGAAGGGTCGGTGTGGATCAGAGACACATCTCTCTCTCTGTGCGCTGTGCGTGTCTGTGATGGGTTTGCAGCGGTCATGAAGGATTTGTCCGCCATCGATCTGGCGCCTACCACAGAGTTGTGCAGCGCGGCACCGGCAATGGACCGACACTCAACGACACCGTCAGATACGACATCGCCTCCTGGCGGGACGGATTCGACACCGACACAGACTTCGAGCAGCGGGGGGTGGTGCGCCGTGTGACGGACATGGGAGAGTGGCTGAGGGAGCGGATCATGGCCATGAGGGAGGGAGAGACCCGGCGGATTATACTGCCAGAGAAGGGATATGTCGAGCTGCGGCTTGCCAGCATCATGAGAGGGTGCGTGAGCAAATACACACAGACCCGCCGCTCGTGTTCGTGTGTGCGTCACGTCTGTCTCTCTCTCTCTCTCTCTGTGTGTGTGTGTGTGTGTGTGTGTGTGTCGGGGAGCAGTCGGCCGCTGATTCCGATGTCACCATGGCCAACACACCCACATCCACACAACATGGCGCACAGACACAAACACAGACCAGGTGGGTGATTGAGTGACTGGGAGCAGCACTAGGCAGGCTTCTTTCCCTTTGTTCTCTGCTCATGAATACAGACATGCATTCAGCAGCCACAGTGGCTTCCCCATCACCGAAATGCCCTCAGGTGCACTCCATCAGACGATACGCGAGGGCAGCCCATCCGGCCGGACACCCACATCCATCGACCAGACCGTCGTGTACGACTACACCACCGTCGGACATGGCATTGGCGGCAGGCAGCAGCGGCTGGGCGAGATCCGCCAGCTGTCCGATCTGCATGAGTGGCTGCGAGAGGCGATGATGGCTATGCGGGAGGGGGAGGTGCGGCGCATCATGCTGCCCTGCTGCAGCTGCGAGGGAGGAGGCACTGCGGCGCCTTATGTGGAGCTGCACCTGATCAGCATTCTGTAGCTAGGGAGACACACAGCTGACGAGTAGAGCGGGTGAGTAGTTTGAAGCACTTGGCTTGACGGGCTGCATGTGTGTGTGGGCGGATGGATGTGCGTGTGGCAGTGGCGGCGGGGGGCTGCCGTTTGCGTATTGGATGGGTCGATGGGTTGCATTTGGTGACGGCTTGATGGATCGATGCATGTATTGATCAAGGAGAGTGAGGGAGATGGGATGCCGTTTGTTGGCTTTGCTGGCCGCCACTTTACTTGTAGTTCAGGAAGTCACTAACTCGGCTGACTTGACTGCACTGCATTAAGTAGATGACTGGTAGATAAGCTCGACTGGCTGCTCGCTCGCTTGATGACGCTTTCATGTGCGTGCCTGTTGACAGAAACTGTGTCGACTGACTAAATCGGTGCGGAAGAAGAGAACCAATCGGTCATCACACAAACTCACACACCGTCGCGACTGAATGGCCGGTTAGAACGCGAAAGGAAGGCACATCACATATGTGTGTGCTTTGATATACATACATATACAGACACCGACTGACTTACACACAGATCAATCCCCATCGAGCAGACAATCAATCAGCTCGATAACCCAGCTATTCTATCGAGTGATGAAGCCCGCTCACCCACCCTCCCACGTCTATGCTGCTCACGACACGTCATATCAGCCAGCCGTCAAACCGCCACGCAAACGTGTGTCTGTATGTGGTCTCTCGCGGCTCAGGCTGTCGATTGGCCGACGCCTCCTCTGCCTGCCGACACTCATAGACAGAAACGACGTCAGCCAATGGATCCGAGCCCCATGAGAGTCCCAGACTCTACACACCCGCTCCCTCCCTCCCGTGGTTCAAGTAAGCAAAACCGTATGTCTGTACAAGAGATAGTCACCCCCACTAGCCCTTCAGATCCCTTCCCCCTTTCTGAGCACCTGTCTGTCTAGCTGTCTCACACGTGCGTAGTGTGTCACGACGTGGTGCCTACTCCTGCAGTGCTTTGAGCAACCATACCAGGGCAAACGCCACATAGAGGAACGCACCCGAGATGAGGAGGGCGGCGATGACCGCACCGGGACCCTTCATGCCGGCCTTGATGAGTGCCTCGAGGAGGGAGGCAGCACCAGTGATGATGGCCCCGGCGATCATCCCGACGCCCACGGCGATGATCCCGACGCCCACGGCGATGATCCCGGTGCCGCCATTGGAAACGCCCTGGGAAAAGCGCTCGACTGGACGCTCCAGTCCAGTGATTGTGATTGGAGGGGGGGCTTCGCTGGGAGCTGCATGGACCGAGTGCACAGCGATACAGACATGTGGGTGGGGTGATCTCATTTCCGCCTCGCTATCACTCGTTCGCTGACTGACCAGGGGTGGCAGAAGCTCGGCGGACAGGATCCCCCAGCCACTTCTCAGCGACTTGCTCGTCTCCGTAGTTAACGACTTGGAGTTGCAGAGGAGCACCTGCAACCAGCCCACACACACACACGCAAACACACAGAGAGAGATGCACTTGCACTCGTCTTGTGGCTGACGACCTTTCTGACCATAGGTTGGGGGAAGACAAGCACTCGACGGCAAGGTGCTGTCTGGTGGCTCGGACGTCTTCCGCTCGTCATTGCCAGAGCTCTGCGACAACAACAGGGAGAGCGTATTGGGAAGGTTGAGCAGGTCTTTTGATGATTCATTTTGACTGACCTCTTCGGCGTGTAACTGAGTGCGAGTGTCTTGGTTTTGCCCCTTCTCTCTCCTCTTCAGGACTGAGAGGAAGTGTGTGGCCTTCCCACGGGCTGTGGAGTGGACTGGGATGACGGCCTTGAGCGGGCGAGCCACCAGGGGGGGTTGAAACGCGCTGGCCAACGCAGAGGCGATGACTCCTGCGGGAATAAGGAGAGCGGCTTGCTGCGGCATCGCCCACAATGGCGCAGGGAGGTGGGTGAGGTATGGGTGAGGTATGCGAAGATCTCGGGCCAAACTTGCTTCCCGCTCCAGGGTAACAAACCCTTTGACCCCTTCAAACCCTCCGGGCACGCAGATCTTGCGTGTTTCGGCGGCTCTCGAGGGCAGCGAAGGACCAGGGTGAGCCACAGAGAGGCAGCACACGTGTAGACTGCAAAGGAGAGAGAGATCTGATGGATTATCCACACTCTGTGACAGGTATCATGGCGTTGGCAGCTGGCCTCGGGTGGGTGGGCATCACTGTGTGGGGCAAGGAGAACGTCTTCGAGTACCCCAACCGGCCCGGCGAGCTGTTCATCGAAGTCACGAGCCCTCTGAGTGGCGACGCGATTGTGACCCGGCTGGCAGAGGGCGATAAGGGCGTCCGCTTCCTCGACTTCAGCACCAGCCCGCCCATCGCTCTGCCGATAGGGCAGAGACCATCAAACAACCCGAGGTGAGGAGCCCTTGCCTCTCTCTTGCCTATGCCTCGTGTGTGAACGGTTATATATTGGCTTTGTGTGTGTGTTTGTGTGTCATCGGCAGTCTGGCCAATGGCGGCGGTGCCACTCTGCGCCGTCGGACCGGCACATCGCCATCTGGTGCGCGGTATGAGGTGGTGCAGGAGGGCACCGGCAGAGTGCCCACACTCAACGACCGCGTCAAGATCGACTGGGTTGAGTGGTGGGACGCATTCGACGGCCAGAACAAAGCATGCGATTACCGTGGGCTGGTGAAACGTGTGTCTGATTGGCGTCAGTGGATGCGTGAGGCGTTGCTGTCGATGCGGGAGGGCGAAGTGAGGCAAATCAAACTGCCAGGCTGCGGCCCCTACGTTCAGCTGCGGTTGATCAGCATAGAGTTCGAGAGAGTCCACACACACGCACACACACGTGTGAGCGGCTGTGAGTGTCACACACTCATGAGTGTGTGGCCGGGGGCTCCTCGCTCCTCGTCTGGCTAACTGTGTGCTTTGGCTCTGAGCGATGGAGTGAGTGCGTTGTCTGTCTGTCTGTGTGCAATGAGCGAGTGAGTTTTGTCTGTGCGGCCGCCTCACAGTCTCTCTCACTGTGTGTGTCTGTGCTGCCTTTGTCGCGTGTGTGTCTGTCAGCCGCCCGTGGCCCTTTGTGTCTGCCGTGAGTGTGCTGATGCTGCTGCCTGTGTGCCGTGCTGCTGGTCAAGAGAGACACATGTCTCCCACACTTTGCTGACGATCCTTTATTGAGCCGCCATGACGACGGTTTCACTCCTGGCGTGATTGCGGCACACCGATGTCCTAATGCCATCGTCATGACTCTCATCCAGTGGGTGTCTGTCTGGTGGCCTCAAGTTGGGGCTCAGCGACGGCCGGTCGATCTCCTTTGTGTCTGTGACTGTCGGCAGGCAGACCTCATCGGGGGCGAATGTGTGTGTGTGCGTGTGGACATCGACTCGACGTGGCCGTGTCCATCAAGGTGTGTCGACCAGATGTAATAATGTGTCTCACTGCATTGACTCAATCGCATTGATCCGTTTGCTATCAACACGTCTAAGCAGTCAGGAAAGACACAGCCGACACACACCAGCCAGCCCCTCAGCCCCCCCCCAGAGGGCACTCGCCCTAGCTAAGCAGTCTGCTGCCGAGAAGGGGCCGTCTAGCCATCCACCGCTGTCTGTCTGTCTGTCTGTCTGTGTGTGTCGAGAAGGAGAGAAGAGACCATTTGCCATTTGTCTGGCTGACTCCGTCGGTGCCCACTTGACAGTCCCTCACTCTCCCCTCTATGTCAACACATCACGTTGTAGACAATGGACGACTGTATCCGCACACACATTGAGACACACACGCACACAGCGACACACACAGATTGAGACACAGAGAAACACAGAGAGGTCGCTCATGTGCCAAAAGCAATGGCGGTCAAAACAACACACGGGAGCAAAACCACACCGACAAGTGTGTGTGTGTGTGTGTGTGCGTGCGTTTTGACATCGATGGGAGTGCCACAGGCAAAGGAAAAGGCGGGCAAAACCCCTCATGTGTGTGTGTGATGGCATCGGTGTGAGTGTGCAGACAGAGATGCGAACCACCCCTCCCTCTCTCCCTCCCGTGGCTGGCTGACTGGTCTCACAGCATACCACAGTCAGTCAGTCAGTCAGACAGTCAGTGTCTCTGTCGGTCAGTCCAAGACTAACTTGGGTCAGTCAGTGTGAAATCAAACCACAGCCATCCCATCTACGGCAGCTCAAAAGGCATCTCAGCTCTCGTGTGTCTGTTTACGCAGTACACTGTCACAGGCATAGCAGGCGATTGACTGTGGGGGTCTCACTGCTCTGCTGTATCGACACCTATAGACAGGGAGAAAGATAACCACATGCCCCATAGACCCACACACACACACATCGCTCAAAGTGAGGCACACAGCCAGCCAGTCAGACAGGCGACGAGTGAAGAGCCCCCAGCCACCCACATCAGTGTGTGACACACACAGCCGCCCCCATGTGTGTCTGTGTCTGTGTGTGTGTGGACTCTCTCTCCTACTCTATGCTGATCAAACGCAGCTGACCGTAAGGGACAGGCCATTCCGCTGGCAGTCTGATTTGCCTCACTTCGCCCTCCCTCATCGTTACCAACGCCTCACTCAACCAGTTACCCGCCACACCAGACACACGCCACACCAGCCCACGCCTATCGAGGACTTTGTCCCGCCCGTCGAATGCATCAGACCACTCAACCCAGTCGTACTTGACGGTGTCGTTGAGTGTGGGCACTCTGCCGGTGCCCTCCTGCACCACCTCATATCGCGCACCAGACAATGGCAATGTGCCGGTCCGACGGCGCAGAGTGGCGCCGCCGCCAACGAAGGGACTGCCGATGACACACACACACAGAGAGAAAGAGAGAGCAGCCACAACGCCAATCACCAGCCACACACGAGGCATAAGCAACAGAGAGAGGCAAGGGCTCCTCACCTCGGGATGGTGATGCCGTTGCTATCGCTGGCCGCCGCCGCCGCCGCTGCTGCTGCTGCTGCTGCTGCTGCTGCTGCTGCTGCTGCTGCTGCTGCTGCCGGCTGCTGTGGCCCGTTGTGCTGGTCCTGACCGCGGCGCTTGGATGGCCTGACACACAGAATGGCACACCAAGTCAGAAATGCTCAACACGGCTGTGTGCGGCTCGGTCGCTCACTGGTGGTGTTTGAAGCAGAACTTGACATCTCTGTTGAATGACGGGTCGATGGCCACCCGCTCGCCCTCAACCTTCACAGCATAGCCGCCGTGGCCGTCCTCATAGACATCACGGCCGTCCTCATAGACATCACGGCCGTCCAGCAGCCCGACAACACGCTCACTCATGGCCCTCCTGCACACACACACACACGGGCACACGACGCCGCCCATCCACAGTGAGCAGATCGCATCGCATCAGATCTTCTCTCTCTCATTTCGGCGGTGCTCACCTCTACTGGCGCGCTGCGGCCGATGGGTGATCTGCCAAAGCGACGTCAGATCTCGACAGCCAACCAACTCAGCTCACTCTATCGACACCTTCCTCTCAGCTGATGACCGCTTCTCTTCTCCTTCGGGGTCAAGCTCGCACGTAACGGAGAAGGGTTCGGAGAAGGAGGCGTTTTATTCCCCCCTTGGAGAGCCACAGGCAATCGAAACTCACAGATCCGTTCACATCGGTGTCTGTGTGTCTGTGTGTGGTTGAGGCACTGCCGGTGAGGGATTTGTTGTGCTGCGATGATGGAGGCCGAGTTGGCCGTTGTTTGTGCCGCTTAGCGAGGGTAAGAGGGCAGGGACCGACCGGGAGCCTGTTGATGCTGCAAACAACTGCTATTTTGTGTGTTTCTGATCACGTCAGGGCTGAGTGTGACGGCCATGCAGCCGACTGGTGCGACGCCCTCATCCCAGCCTCTTCCTTCGTCGGTCCCCTCTCTGCTCGGCATGGCCATCGGCAGGGCGGCCGACATGGCAATGTCGCCTCACGCCGCCAGACGGGCTACACTCCTCTCACTCATCGCCAAGAGCAGCAACAGCCACCCCCACAAAGTGGACATGATGCTGCAGCTCGTCAAGCAGCACGTCGAGGCGGTAATGAGTCGTCTGAGCGTGCAGGACGTCCTGGACTTCGACATCGGCGATCTGGAGGGCGGCCTGAAGGTGGCCTACGTGCTTGCAGCCGGCAGTGGCGACGAGTGGCGGGCGATGGGGCACTTCATTCGGCTGGCCGCCATCTGTCGGCTCACACCCAATGCGGCTCTGCCCCTGCGGCTGTCGGCTCACTCGTGGGAGATGGCGACATTCCACGAGCTGCCCCTGGCCATGGCCATCTACCGCCTCTTCGGCCACCTACTCAACAACAATGGCCGCCTCTTCGGCCACCTACTCAACAACAATGGGACCAGCCTGGCGCTGTGGCTATCGGATCGGCGCTATGGGGGCTATCGGATCGGCCATAGGTCGTTTCGCGTGGTGCCTTTTGGTGACCTCCCGGTTGGGCATCGCTATGCTCGCGGCTACAAGCGGACCGACCCCGCCGTCCGATTTGCTAATTCGGGCGACCACGAACTCTTTCCCGCCTTTTCGGCGCTTCTGCTGCACGATATCCTTTGCTGGTGGAACTATAATGTGGTGCTGATCGCGCCCATCGGCCATGGCGACTCTCGCCGTGACCGTCTGCTGACCGAGGGCATCCCCGAGGATCTGGGTATCGCTGTGGACCATCGCTACGACCAAGGCAATCTGAATGCTGCTGATGCAAGTGACCATCGACGGGTGATAGCGAGCGGATTCCGGCCGGGCGAGACCGCTGTTGCACATCTGACGGTGGGGCCTCACGCCATGCATCTGTGGACCGCCGAGGCACCTGTCGACGATCCGTCACAGCCGCTCGCCCAGCGCTTCCCGATGTCGATGCCCCTGTGGTGTGGCGTGCTGCGGCACTTTGACCTGGAGACCGACGTGATCAGTGGGGGCACACTGGTGGGGGTGGGGCTGGGGTGGTGGCCGCCAATTGGGTGAGGGTTTGACTGGTGCCTGGCTATCGGACTGATTGTATGCCGTGGACTGATGAGTGTTTTCCCGTTTTTTGTCAGACTCACTGATGCACGGCTTCCCCCACGATGGCTGACTGAATGAATTGACCACACCACAGAGAGAGAGAGAGAGAGTCCATGATGGGCACATCGTCACCCTCCCTCCCTGCAGCAAGCTATATAACGCAGCACAACACACACACACACACAGAGAGGCTGGCTTCCCCTTCCCCTCTCTCTCTCAGTCAGTCAGTAAGCCTATTGGCAATATGCTGCACATACAATCGCCTAAATCCGTCAAGTGAATGGCCCATCCGTCCATCCACCGATCTGTCTCGGCTGCTCTATATGTCGGTACACCGTGTGGATGGATGGACCGCAGCATCACAGCAGAGAGGTATCCATCCCTCGTTCCATCGGTGAGCAGACAGGGCCGCTTGGCTGTCTATCAAACGATCGGCCGCCGTGCAAACAGACACAACGAGTCGCATTATTCGTGTCACTTACGCACACCCACCCTGACACGCACAGACAGAGAGAGAGAGAGTGCACACAAAAACCCTGTCCCACACCCTGTGTGCCTCCCTCCCTCTCGCTGGCCAGCTATCCAGTCAGTCAGCGGCTGGACACAAGCCATGTCGGCCATCGACACAGCCGACCGGTGCAAAGGAAAGGCACACAGACAGACAGAGGTAGGGCCACTCGGCTGTCTGTCTATCAGTCGGGAGGCCGCCATATGCAGACAAACAAACACAACGAGTCCCTTTGTATGGCTGTCTGTAGAGAAAGAGAGAAGAGGCCGTTTATCTGACTGACTGACTGACTCGCTGGTGCTCACTTACCCGCCCTTCACTCCAACCTGGAGTGATGTATCTACATAACACACCCACACACACACAGCCGGGCGGAGAGATCACTTGACGAAGAAGCAGACAAAAAGAAGACCAATCAGACAGACAACACTCGCTTCGAAACTCATCGCAGACAGATCTTATAGACAGCTTTGACGAGACGCTCACTCCATCGCTCAACACCGAGAGGCTCAGAGTCAGCCAGTCGACGAGGGAAGAGCCCCCGGCCACACACATGAATGAGTGTGACACACACAGCCGCCCCCACTCATTTGTGTGTGTGTGCACTCTCTCCTATTCTATGCTGATCAACCGCAGCTGACGGTAGGTGGGCGCAGATCCGATTGGCGTGATGATCTCCCTGACCTCCCCCTCTCTCATCGACAGCACCGCCTCACGGAACCACTCAATCCCATCAAACACACGAATCACCCACTCACGGTAATCGGAGACTTTGTTCTGGCCGTCGAATGCATCAGTAAACCCAATCTCGTCGAATTTGACGCGCTGGTCGGCGGTGGGCACTCTGCCGGTGCCCTCCTGCACGACCTTGTGGTAGCGACCGCTGGGGAGCCGCACGAAGCCCTCAGGAATGTTGCCATTGCTGACCGCCGCTCCCTCGCCCACTGCTGCAGCGGCGGCTGCTGCTGCTGGTGGCCCGTTGTGGTCGTCTTGACGGCGGCGCTTGGAACGGGCAGATGGCCTGACACACAAAAGGGCAGCAAGTCAGTCAGAGTGCAACACACCTGTGTGAGGCTCGGCCGCTCACGTCGTGGTGTTCGAAGCAGAACTTGATGTGCGAATGGAACGAGAGCTTGATGGCCACTCGCTGCCCTCTAACGTCCGCCTCATAGCCGCCGTGGCCGTCCTCATAAACGGCATAGCCGTCCAGCAGCCCGACAACACGGTCACTCATGGCCCTCCTGCACACACACACGGGCACATGACGCCCACACACACAGCGCCGCATCGCATCGCGTCGCATCAGATCTTCTCTCTCGTTTTGGAGGAGCTCACCTCTACTGTGTTGCGGCCGATGAGTGATCTGCCAAAATGACTTCTGATGTCGGTCAAGCAAACCACTCAGCTCACTATCGGCACGCCCTTCGCCCTCTGCAACGCCCTCTCCCTGCCAAGCTCGCAATGGATCCTGACTGTTGCGTGCCAACATCAGCGTAGTCCCACGGCCAAACACAGACCAAGCGAACTGAGAGATGTCGGACTGGCTGCCACCAAGCTTCGACTGCCGAGATGCCTTCCCTGCTCTCTGCCCGGTCCTTGAGGAACCCATCCAACAACACCTCGGCACGTGCTGGTTCCACTCGGCGGTCACGGCACTGAGGTGCTGGTTCCTGTCGGGTAGCAACATCCCCAGCAACACTCGACTGGTTCCAGTACCTCCCCAGGCGATGCCTCACTGCGGGTCTGAGAGGGAGGGGTATCCTGAGAAGGTACTGGAATCTCTGACTGGAATCCCCCCAAAGCGCCTTCAGGGGCAAGACGAGATCCGCAGGTAGCGGCCTGCAAAGCCAATGCCGCAGCCGCACTTTCGACGAGCTCTGTTCTTCTCCTCTGTTCATGTGGCCTCAGGTCTCTCAAACGGTCAGGGCCTGTCGTGTCAGGTGACCGGCAACAACAGCCAACAGCAACAACAACAAGCGAGATGCTGGCTTCTGTACTTTGCCTTGATTCAGTCGCTTATCAAACGCCTGCCGGCGCTCATGCAGTGGTGATCTTTGGCTATAAGACAACAGAAGACGGCCAGTTGATGTAAGTGAGGAGGAGGCACTTTGTTCGGCTCTCCGTCTCTCTCTCTCTCCCTCTCTCTATTTGGCTGTCTGTCTGTCTGTCTGTCTGTCTGTTTCTTTGCTGCAGGTGGCTGGTCAAGGACAGCAATGCGTCCCAGGGGGCCGACGTATATGAGACCCCCTTCGGACAATACGGCATCGAGGACGTCGTCTTGGAGATTCCGCAGCCGACTGACGGCGGGAGGCTGCCGGGGATCGATCCCTCGCCGTTCCCGCAGCCGACTTACAGCCCCAGGCCGATCCCGCAGCCGACTTACAGCCCCAGGCTGCCGGGGATCGATCCCCCGCCGCTCCGGCCGATCACGCAGCCGACTTACAGCCCCAGGCTGCCGGGGATCGATCCCTCGCCGCTCCCGCAGCCGATTTTCCAGGCGATTCCGCCAATTTCCCCGACTTCGGGTGGTGCTATACCCCAAGCTGCGTGAGCCGCTGCAGCACTACCACGCCCTCATCCACCAGCTCAAGCGACACCAGGCGTCGGTGAAGAGCTCGACCAAAGGCTGTTCCTCGGTAGCTGAGAGTATGTAGGGGTAGTGGAAAAAGGGTCTGCGTGCACGTGACGCTCATCCGGTGCCTGAAGATAGTGGCAGGTTCTCTCTCTCTCTCTCTCTCTCTCTGTGTGTGTGTGTGTGTGTGTGTATGTGTGTGTATGTGTGTGTATGTGTATGCTTGCTGTCTACAAACCATGGTGCCGTCAATGTGTGTGCTGGGATGATGTTCGCTTGCCGGTCGAAAGAGAGCCTGTTGGTTTTGGTGGTGTCGCCTTGTTTGGTTGGTGTGGATGTGACGCTGGTGTGGCCGTGCTGATTGCTGCGTCTTCTCTCTGGCGGCTCTCACCTTCTTGGTCGGTTCTTGACAACAGAGAGCCGGCGAGGCGGTGCCAGCCGGGGGCGGTGGAAGACACAGAAAGTACCTCCCTTCCGTCAGCTGCGTTTGATCAGCATAGAGTAGGAGAGAGAGAGTCCACACACACACACACTCACACACACGTGGGGGCGGCTGTGTGTGTCACACATTCGTGTGCATGCGGCCGGGGGCTCTTCCCTCGTTGTCTGGCTGACTGTGTGTCTGAGATTTGAGTGGCAAAGAGGAAATGCCTTGTGATTTTACTAGCCATATCACTCTCTATGCGTGGATGTGTCGTGAATTGTCCAGCGTGTGTGCAAGGGCAGGGGCATGAAGAAAAGCGCACATTTTTATCAGGCCGCTGATGTTGGTGTGCATGATGTCCACTCATGTCATGAGGGGATGGGTGAGTGTCCTCTGCCGTGAGCTGTATCGGACCGTGATGACTTTTTTCGGTGTAGCATTTGTTTGTTCCATGAATGCTCTCGTACCCTCATCCATCTCACACACAAAACGCTCCCACAAATCACACCCGCCACGCACGCAGAGAGGGAGAGAGAGAGAGGGAGAGAGAGAGAGAGATAGCGCAAACGACTTATCAGCCGATGACGGCTTATCTATCGTCCCTGATCCCCCCACTTAGCATGCGCCCGCCAGTCGGGCACAACCCTGTCCATCATATTCACAAACTGGTGCATCGCCTCGCGACATGGCAGGCCATCCAGAGCGTGCCATGCCGACCACTTCGAGCGCTCCACCTAGACACAGATACACACACGTCTCTTGCCGTGTGTATTTGTGTGTCTGCCATCAGTTGACGTTACAATGTTGAGAAACGAAGGCGGCTCTGGGCGGTTGTCACCGGCTGTCGCCTGCTTGTACAACTACATACATCCACGCATGATTGCGGCACAGAAGCCACTTCCCTCGCCCGTCCATCCATCCACTTAATGCATGTCTGCCTGGCTGCGGGCGACGGCCGGCTGATCTCCTTAGTGTCTGTGTCTGTGACTGTCGGCAGGCAGACCTCATCGGGGGTGAATGTGTGTGTGCGTGTGGACATCGACTCTACATGGCAGTGTCCATCAAACTGACTGTGTCGACGAGATGCAATAATGTGTCTCACTGCATTGATCGGATTAATCGCATCGATCCGTTTGCTATCGACACATCTAAGCAGTCAGGAAGATGCAGCCGACACACACCCCCACCTCCCTCACCCCCCCCCCCCAGAGGGCACTCGCCCTAGCTAAGCAGTCTGCTGCCGAGAAGGGACCATCTAGCCATCCACCGCTGTCTGTCTGTCTGTCCAGCAGCACCAACGAACATCATATCAGAATGGCCGGCTGCTCAAAAGGGTATCTCACATTTCAGGCTGTCTGAATCCCTCGGCTGCTCTGTCGTGTGTGCCTCCGTCCGTTCCTCTCGCTGGCCAGCTATCCATTCAGTCAGTCAGCGGCTGCACACACCATGTCGGCCGTCGACACAGCCGACCGGTGCAAAGGAAAGGCACACAGACAGACAGAGGTAGGGCCACTCGGCTGTCTGTCTATCAGTCGGGCGGCCGCCATATGCAGACAAACAAACACAACAGGTCTCTTTGTATGGCTGTCTGTCTGTCTATCTGTCAGGGCGTAGAGAAAGAGAGGAGAGGCCGTTTATCTGACTGACTGACTGACTGACTGACTGACCCGCCGGTGCTCAATTGACCGCCCCACACTCCAACCTCCATATAAACAGACGCGTAGAGACAGACACAGACACACACACACACAGCGGACGAAGAGATCACTTGACGAACAAGCAGACAAAAAGAAGACCAATCAGACAGACAGACAGACAGACACACACACACAGAGCGAGAGAGGTTGTGAGTGGCCGACCGATAAGCAACTCGTCGGCTCACTCGCTTCTAAACTCATCGCAGACAGATCTTACAGACAGCCATGACGATACGCTCACTCCATCGCTCAACACCGAGGCACACAGTCAGCCAGGCGACGAGTGAAGAGCCCCCGGCCACACACACGAGTGTGTGTGTGCACTCTCTCTCTCCTACTCTATGCTGATCAACCGCAGCTGACGGTAGCGGATATCAACGTCTGGCAGGCGGATCCGCCTCACCTCCCCCTCCCTCATCGACAGCATCGCCTCACGAAACCACTCAGCCCAATCAGACACACGAATCACCCACCCACGATCATCGAATGCTTTGTTCTGGCCGTCGAATGCGTCGCGCCACGCAATCCAGTCGAACTTGACGCGGTCATTGAGGGTCGGCACTCTGCCGGTGCCCTCCTCTACCACCTTGTGATACGCGCCAGTGGGGAGGCGCACAAAGCCCTCAGGGATGGTGATGCCGTTGCTATCACTGGCCGCCGCCGCTGCTGCTGCTGCCGGCTGCTGTGGCCCGTTGTGATCGTCCTGACGGCGGCGCTTGGCACCAGCGACAGATGGCCTGACACACAGAATGGCACACCAAATCAGAAATGCTCAACACGGCTGAGTGCGGCTCGGTCGCTCACTGCTGGTGTTTGTGCTACTTGATATCTCTGTTGAATGACGGGTCGATGGCCACCCGCTCGCCCTCAACCTTCACAGCATAGCCGCCATGGCCATCAGCATAGACGAAATGGCCGTCCAGCAGTCCGACAACACGGTCACTCATGGCCCTCCTGCACACACACACACACACACATGCCGCCGCCCATCCACAGTGACGCATCGCGTCGCATCAGATCTTCTCTCTCGTTTTGGAGGAGCTCACCTCTACTGCGCTGCGGCTGATGAGTGATCTGCCAAAGCGACTTCTGATGTCGGTCAACCAGCCCACTCAGCTCACTATGATGCGCCGTTCGGCCCTCAGCTCACGCCGTTTCCCTTCTTTCCGTCAAGCTCGCAGTGAACTCATTCCGTGAAACCGCTCTCTCACTCGAAAGGGCTCTGAAACCCCGCCAGGAACCGCTGCCGCTACTCAAAGGGCTGAAAGGGGACAGGCGCGAGCATCAGGTGGGAAAGACGAAGCAAAAGCAATAGAGAAACACACAGATCCGTTCGTATCGGTCTGTCTGTGTGTGGTTCAGCCACTGCCGGTGAGAGATCTGTTGCGGTGTGACGATGAAGGCCGAGTTGGTCGCTCACCAATTCAGCGCCCATGCGATTCTCAATGAGCTGCACGTGCCCGTGACAGCCATCGGTGACGCCATCAGCCAGCTGCACGCACACATCCGCCAGGCTGACGAGGACGCCCAGCGAGAGAGGCAGCAGCACCACACATCGGACCCCTCGGCGGCCTCGCCTGACGACACTTTGCTGCTGAATGTGGGCGGCCATCTGATGAGCGTCAGGCGGCAGCACATGACTCGGGGAGAGGGGGTGGAGGGCACTCTGCTGGCGGCCCTCTTCGGCGGCTGCTGGGAGGTCCGACTCGTCAAGGACGACAGCCAGCGGGTGTTCGTCGACATCTGCCCAAAGGCCTTCAAGGCCGTCCACAAGGCCATCCTCAACGCCGAGACCCTTCGCAGCGCCGGCAAAGCGGCGTCGGTCGGCCACCTGCTCAATGAAGTGGCCAAGCGCGACAAGGGTGAGGGCAATGAAGGCGATGACACACTCTCCTTGTGTCGTCATTATTCCTTTGGCTGTCTGTGTGTGGTGTGTGTGTTGCAGGTCGCCATGGCTTCTGGGTCAAGTTGTTGATGATGCCTCTCGACAAGGATGCCACAGAGGCCATTCACAGTGGCACTTCTGTGCCCCGGCTGACGGCCACTGACATGCCTCCCGGCAGCGGCGACACAGTCAGGAAGCTCGAGGGCATTGTAAGGGCATATGCCGCTGAGAGGGCCCGGCTGGAGGGGCAGCTGCGGGCCGCCAACACACGACGCGACAACCTCGACAACGAGATTCAGGTGACGACATGAGCAGAGAGGGTGGGGGAGAGAGAGAGAGAGAGAGAGAGAGGCCGTTGGTCTGATGGTTGTGGCTGTGTGTGTCTTAGGCCGTCGAGTCCTTTCTGCTGCCTCTGAGTGGCGGCGATGCCATTCGGTCGGTCGAGGTGTGCGGTCAGCTCATCTCGACCACTCAGTCCACTGTGGACGAGATGGGCGACATCGCACTCAGCCACCGATTTGACCTGTGAGCACATCACAGCAACACACAACGACACACCGATGTGCTGGTCACTGCTTGTGTGCCGTCAGGTGGTCCAGCAGCCGTGCGGTGGAGGTGGTCGATCCCGACCACATCGGCCGCATGGTCGACTACTACCGCAGAAAGCGACTCGGCGCCTCGCTGGCCGACATGGCCGCCGTCCTGACGATGGCTGGCGAGACGGACCAGGCGCCATTTGACATCAACACGGCCATGTACGGCATCGTCAAGACGGACACACCGACACCACAGGCCAGGTGAAGCCCAACAGGGAGCAGACTGCAGCAATTGGCCATCTTGGTTCCGTTCATCTCAGTGTGGCGCCTCGGACTGGCACACTGCCATCTGGCTATCGATATGAGGTGGTGCAGGAGGGCACCGGCAGAGCGCCCACACGCGACGACCGCGTCAGGTTCGACGAGATTGGGTGGCGGGATGCATTCGACGGCCGGGTCAAAGCATACGATGATCGTGGGCTGGTGAAGCGTGTGTCTGATCTGCGTGGGTGGCTGATTGAGGCGTTGCTGTCGATGAAGGAGGGCGAGATCAGGCGAATCACAGTGCCAAACGGATATTATGCCCCCTACCGTCAGCTGCGTTTGATCAGCATAGAGTAGGAGAGAGTCCACACACACACACATTGGGGCGGCTGTGTGTGCCACACATTCATGTGTGTGGCCGGGGCTCCTCCCTCGTTAACTGGCTGACTGTGTGCCTCCGGTGTCGAGTAAAGGAGGGAATGCGTTGTTGATGTTTGTGTGCGATTCGTGGTTTCTGTGTGTGTGTATGGTGTAAGGACAGTGTGTTGTCAAGTCAGTTTTTTGTCCCGTGTACATGCCTGACATGACAAATAAATACTCAAGACACTGACATGACCCGGCCGTGATTTGGGTTTGTCGGCTGTCTGCCTGGTCACTGCCTGCAGGAATCACGTACACAGTTTGCGCAGCGCAAAGAACCCTTGTCGTAAAGGAAAGTCATTCATACGCCTGCAAAGTCTGTTGGCGTCAGGGCATGCACAGCACAGCTATGAGTGCCTGCTCGTCAGTCGATTGCCTCATCCGTATGCATGCGCATGCCTCGGTCAGTCTATCCACACCAACAACATCGCTCACTCACTCACTCACTCACTCTCTTCGCTCAGGGGGTCAAAAGCGTCCTCTCTTAATTCTGATCTCTTCGGTTCGCATCAGAAAATCCACCTTGTCACCTGAACCAACCAACACATACAGAACACCGGCGTGTGGACGGATGGATGCGTGTGTGTCGCATTCAGCCGCTGCTTACGATGCCTTTTGGCAATTCTGCCCACTTCGAAAGCTGCAACGGAGACACAGATCACATACACACGTCGCATACACAAACGTACAGACATTTATACATACAAATATGTACATGTACATACATACATACGTACATACGTACATATATGTCATACGTACATATATGTACACATGGACGCATACGTACACGCATACATATGTACATGTACATGTACACGTACACGTTTGTATACATATACACGCATACGTTCGTACACATTTGTACATATATGTACACACATACGTACTCACCTCTTTCGTCTTTCTTCTTCTTGAGCGCCTTGAGCAGTTCCTTCTTGATGTCGATCTCCTCCTTCAGATACTCAACACTGAACCAACACCAACCGTGACACAAGCAATCGTCGCTGTCTGCCTGTCTCTGCGTGTCTGTCTGTCTGTCTGTGCATGTGTGTGTACTTGAAGTAGAATCCCGGCTCAGCTTTGAGCTTCATATTCTCCGCTGCGGCCGCGTTGATCGAAGACAACTCACGCTGCAGACCGGACACCTGCACACACACAGACAAGACAGCACAAGGCAACACACACAGATACACATAAACACATGTGTGGTTTCCTCTCCCTCACCTCTGCCTCAAGCTCTGCGATTTCTGCATCCTCCTCCGAGAAGGCCTGACGGACGCACACACACACACACACACAGAGAGAGAGAGAGAGAGATCCATACATACCTGCATATGCCTTCCTGACAGCCCTGCTGCCCACCACATATCTCTCAAACGTAATATCCGCAGGCGGCCGTCGCCTCTTCGTAACAAACGCATCAGGCGCCGCGCGAGGCACCGTCTCTTGATAGTACTGATCCCCGGGTTCACGCGGTGTCGTCGGTGCGATCCGTCTCAACGGTGGGACCGGTGGGGTTGGTCTGGCCGGTGGGGTCGGTGGGGCTGGTGGGATGGGTGCGGTGGGTGTGCTGGGTGTGGCGGGCAGAGTCTCGATGGCCTCTCTGACCTGCCTCCCTCTGCTGGAGGCAGCCCTCACACTAGGCACTGACAGATCCACACCTGACACACACACACATAGGCAGGCAGGCACACGTGTTGGGTGTGTGCACATTCAACCATATCGATCATACCGAATATAGTCATCAAAGGCTTCTTCTTCTCGGCAGGCTCCGCTGCTTGTGGTGATGGTGGTGGCCTGGTGGCTGTCGCCGGTGGCCACTCCTCCTGCGGCTCTTGCTCTTCTGCATATGCCGGCTCCGGCTCGTCCCATGCACTCTCCAGCTTCGGCTTCCTCTTGACACGCTTGCTATCCACCTGACAAGCAGGCCACATACCACACCAGAAACGAGCGAACACACATTCATCTCACCGGTCAGGCACCTGTCAGCGCGCAGGGCTTCTTACCGACTTGACGAACTGCCCAGGATCTGACGGCAGATAGTACGCAGAGTCGACCTTCTTCCTCGCGCGTGGCCTCTCCTCTGCGTGCAGCCGGGTGGTTGTGAGCCTTAGCCGCTGCTGACAGCAAGGAGGAAGTGGCTGGAGGAAGGAGGACGGCCGCCGTGGATGCAAAGAGGCTGCAGAGCCATCGGCGAGGGAGATGCCGGCGATGAAGGAAAGCAGGAGGAGAGATGCTGATGTCACGTCATGCATCCTCATGCATAACGAAAGAACGAGAGCAATATCAGAGAAGGCGTGTGTTGCAAGCACAGATCTACACACTTCTGGCCATATCAAGCCATCCAGCCTTCGCGCTGCCTTCTCCTTCTTGCCCAGTTCGTCTGCAAGCTTAGCGGGGAAAAGCCATTCCAGCTCGCACTTTCGACACCCAAGATCCCAAGCTTCTGAGAGGGCTGCGTGATGGAGGCCGGCGAGCGGATACAGATCTCAGCAGCCATAAGCATCCGATTCGTCGTGTGGCACGTGCTGCTGTGGTCCTCTGGATGCGTGAGTGCCTTCCTGCTGCAGCAAAGGAGCGGCAGCGGCCACCTGCAGATGATGCAACAGAGGCAGATGCACACAAGGAGGGCGATGGTGACGGCGCAGCAGCCATGGACAGCATGGCCAGAGCAGCAGCAGAAGAGCAGTGAGCTGAGCAAAGCAGACTGATGGATGGATGAATGGATCTCTTTCTCTCTCTGTGTGTGTGGTGTCTGTGAGTGTGCAGCGAGTCCATGGCCGGTTGGTGAGCGTGCTGTGGGGCTGTTCGATGGCAGGAATGTCTACAGAGATGGATATGGTGCGCACAACACACTCGCTGACACAAACAAAGACTCATCCACGCACATCCACGTACCTGTGTATGCAGGTGGCTATACGATAGAGGTCAACTTTGAGGGCGAGAGGCTGCCCATCAAGCCACAGTTCTATCAGGACATCAAATTCTGCTTTGAGACCGAAGACGAGACCGCGTAAGAACACGCCAACCACAGACGCGCACGTGCAGAAAGAAAAGCTGTGTGTCCATCAGTGCTCTGTGTGTGTGTGCAGTGCCCGTCGGAGTGTGTTGGCAGGGTTCACTGAGGCACCAAGTGGCGCGTTCTATCAGATCGTGACCCCCGGAGAGGGACCATCGCCCACAATCGACGACATGGGTGAGTGGGTGAGTGAGTCCGTGAACCGCCCGTTGATGCATTCGGACGCCATGCGTATGTGCGTGGGTGTGCAGTGAGGTTCGATGACAAGGCTTGGCGTGACACATTCAATGGCCAGAAGAGGTACACACACATGCATTCACACAGAGGTGCACTCACTATATCGACGGATGGATGGCTGGATGTGTGTGTTGCGTGCAGGTGGTTGGAGGAGTCCCGTCGTCAGTGGCGTGTGTCTGACGTGCCCTACGACTGGAAGAGAGAGGCACTCACAGCTATGCGGTGAGTCGGCCTGCAGCCACCCATCCACACACACATCGATGTCTGCCTCTTGTGTGCGTGTCAGTGTGGGTGAGGTGCGTCTTATAGTGGTGCCGACCGAGATGACGGGCTTCAAGGGCCCCAAGTACTCGGAGATCAAACTCAACGCCATACTCTCGTCATGACAGTGATGGATCGACCCAAACAGATGGATGAATGGATGAGTGGTGGGTGTCTGTGAGATGAAGCGAGCCATGGAGCATGAGTAGGGGAGTTTTGTGAGTGGGTGAGTGGGTGGTTGACTCTTATGTGTGTCATTATATTTGGTGGGAGACCCATCGCTTGATCAGATCAGATGTCGAGTGAATAAATGTCTGCACTCATTCGATCGCCAATCCCGACAGACAAAAATCGTCAACACACACCCCTCCATGTGTGTGTGAATGGCTGATGTTCTCTGTTGGCTAAGCCCCCCTCGGCTGACGGTGTCTCTGCCTGAGGTCGACCACAGACAGAGAAGCCGTCTGCAGTGAGGGACATAGCATAAGAGGGCACCACACACACTTACCCACCCACATTCAATCTGCATGAATGTGTTGTGTCTGTCTATGTGGTCTCTCGCGGCTCAGCGCCGATCGGCTGGCGTGTTCTCTGCCGGCCGTCAACCACAGACAGAAAAGACCTCAGCCGATCGATTGTGAGTCTCAAGAGACCATCAGAGACACCCACAGGAAGACAAAGGTGTGCGGCAGTGTAACACCAAGCCACCATGAATGCCATGAAAAAAAACCAATGTGGTCATCGCTGCCTGTCATTAGCGAGTTAACACGACCACCGAGAGAAATAAAGGCTCTCTCGACCAACAGCACGGCCCACAGGCAGCAGCATCAGCACACTGACGGCAGACACAAAGTTGCCCTGAGTGTCTGGCAGACGCACACGCGACAAAGGCAGCGACAACAGACACACACACGGTGAGAGATAAACCATCCCGACGACGGCAGGCACAAAGAGGCCCATCCAGTCTGTGAGCCGTCGTGTGCTGTCTCTCTTTGGTTGAGCGAAAGTCTGCCTATGGTACACACAGAGCACAGCACCCACTCGTGTGTCGCCTCCAGCCAACTGACAGACCGACACCCTTACAACTCACCCGGTAGGATAAAGGCAGAACGGCACACAGACATTCCGAGACGGCAGCCCTCCCCTCTCAACGCAGCGCGACAGACATAATGAGATCGGACACACACACACACACACACACAGAGAGAGAGAGAGAGACTGTGGCCGGCCGACCGATAAACAAGGCGGCCACCCAGACGACGCTCGCTCATCCACTCATCGCAGACAGACAGACACACAGCCAACGTACTCACTCCTTCGCTCAAAGCCAGAGCACACGGCCAGGCAGGTGACGAGTGACGAGCCCCCGGCCGCACACATGAGTGTGTGACACACAGCCGCCCCCACATGTGTGTGTGTGGGGACTCTCTCCTACTCTATGCTGACCAACCGCAGCTGACGGTAGGGGCCTCTGCCGTATGGCACTTTGATCTGCCTGACCTCCCCCTCACGCATCTCCAGCAATGCCTCACGGAACCACCCACTATAAACAGACACACGATACACCTCCCCACGCCTATCGAATACTTTGTCCCGGCCGTCGAATGCATCACGCCACTCAATCCAGTCGTACTTGACGGTGTCGTTGAGTGAGGGCACTCTGCCGGTGCCCTCCTCCACCACCTCATACCGGTAGCCAAACGATGGCAGTGTGCCGGTTCGACGGCGCAGAGTGGCGCCGCCGCCAATGAAGGGACTGCCGACGACACACACACACACACACACACACACAGAGAGAGAGAGAGAGAGCAGACACAGCGCCAATCATCAGCCACAATTGCGGCATGACTGAGACTGAGGTGTCCTTCTTGCTTACATCTGATTGTTCGGTGGTCCTTGCGGCAACGGCAGCAGTGTCGGCCGGTTGCTAATGGGGCCATCGAAGAAGCGCACCCCGCTGTTGTCGGGCAGCCGCACCTCCCTCAGCAGTCCGTTGTCCACGACGGTCACACAACAGCTCACCCGCAGGGGACCTGTAAGCCTTGCCCTCGCCCCACACAGTGAGGCCGACCAACGTGCGGCCAAACGTGGTCATGATGCCTGCAGCGACACACACGACACAGCACAGAGAGGCGATGATGCAACTGATCTCGCTCTGCTTTGCAATCTACGTGTGCGCTGCCTCTCTGTGGCTCACCGCTGTGCTCCTTTGCCCGTTCCGCCGGGACACTTCTTTCCCGGTCGGCAGCTAAGCTCGCAGACTCCGTCTTGGGGCATCAGGTGGGTCATGGAGGCCTCAGGCAGCCGGCGATAAGGGCTATCTGTGAGGCGACTCATTCTGTCTTCTTGCTGATGTGCTCAGGCACTGCGCTGTCGCCATCCGTCAGTAATCCATCGCCAGTGGACGCAGACACGGAACAGCACTCAAGAGGTCAACAAAGAAGCCGTACAGATCGATGCAGTGACAGATCTCTCTCTCATTCATCGCTCTGTCTGTGTCCTCTGTGTGTGTGCAGTGACGCCATCAGCAGCCTCTCGTCGCGATGAGTGATCGGCTGGTCGGTCTCTTTTGGGGCCGCAACACCTTCACCGACGGCCGCGGCGGCTTCTACTACAAGGCCCAAGAGCAGCAGATGGCCATCCGCCCGGAGCACTACGGCGACATCAGACTGGCGGCCAACGTCACAGACGACCTCAGACAGCTCACGTAGGCGACGAGGGGCAGAGGCCATCACACAGATCAGATCTCCTTGTGCTGCGTCTGCCTGAGATCTCTGTGTGTGCAGCGCAGCAGCGGCTGGCGGCGGCAATGGCGTCGGTGCCACACTCCGTCAGCGGAAGGAGGGCTCCTCATCGTCACAGCAGCAGCCGGCCAACCGCAGCAGTGTCGGCCGTCGGACGGGCACATCGCGGTATGGCTATCCATATCAGGTGGTGGAGGAGGGCACCGGCAGAAGGCCCAAAGCCGGCACACTCAACCTCTTAAAGTTCGACCGGATTGGGTGGAGTGATGCATTCGACGGCCAGAGCAAAGCCTATGACCTCCTTGGGGTGGTGCGTCGTGTGTCTGGTCGGGCTGGCTGGTTGGATGAGGCGTTGCTGTCGATGAAAGAGGGGGAGGTGAGGAACGTCACAGTGCCAGACGAATATGCCCCCTACGTTGAGCTGCGTTTGATCAGCATAGAGTAGGAGAGACTGCGCACACGCACACACATGGGGGGCGGCTGTGTGTGTCACACACTCATGTGTGTGGCCGGGGGCTCTTCACTCGTCGTTTGCCTGTCTGCCTGTGTGCTTTGGTTCTGAGCCGTGGAGTGAGTGGGTGTATTGTGAGGGGCAAAGTTTCTGTCTGGCATTTTTGCAGCCCTGTTGCCGCATTCTCTCGGCGTCCGATTGCTCCGTGAGGCGTTCGCCTTTTATCCAACCGTCGTGTAATGGCTTTGTCTCTCGCCTGTCTGTCTGTCTGCCTGCCTGTCTGTCTGGTGGAGCGAGAAAGAAAGGGGTCGACCAATGTGTGTGCACTGCTTGTGAGTGGTGTTTGTCTGGTGTGAGTGCGTTATGGGCGGCATGGGGTTCCTTGGCGGTGTCTCTGTGTGCGCAGCCCCACATCGACGGGGGTACAGTGTGTGTGTGGTGAGGCGGCCATGAAGGAGTACTGCTTGACCGACTTTATTATGAGAGTCAATCGCGACAGTCATTGATGCGTCTGTGGTCCACCAGTCCTTGTCAGTCCACACCACGCAGGCCCCTGCCAAAGTGAGTGCGATTGGTTGGTGTTCTCCCTTGCTAAGCCCCGGCCCAAATACTCGGGGATCAAACTCACACACAGTTGCCTTTGAATGACCCAGCAAAGGAGTAAGGGAATTTTGTCGGTAATTGAGTAACGGCGGATGTCATTATAGTTAGTGGGAGACTCATCGGTTGATCAGATGTCGAATGAATAAATGTCTGCACTCATTTGCCAATCCCGACAGACAAAAACCGTAAGACACCGCTCTATGCGGCTGTGCATGGTCTGTGTTGTTCTCTGTTGGCTAAGTCCCCCTCGGCTGACGGTGTCTCTGTCTGCGGTCGACCACAGACAGAGAAGCCGTCTGGCGAGCGGGACTTAGCCGAGAGAAAAACATCAACCATTCACACGTGCAGGATGCATTGATGTCCGTGGGCTGGTGGATCTGACGTACAGGACTTAGCACGAAGAGAACATGACACAGACACACCCGCCATGCACATGACAGCGGCATGATATCCTCACTCCCGCACAGACAGTCTGCCTCTCTTCTCGCCAGCCCATTCAACGCATCGCGCGTGCAGTCGGGAGGTATTGCCCATCTGGGTCAGTCATGGAAGCTTGTGGCGTAGAATAACAGCTCACATACACGCGCATAACGGGGAGAGAAATAAAGCCTCTCTTGACAAACGACAGGCACGGCCACGGCCACACCCACGGCACACAAAAAGCTGCCGTGAGCTGTGTTGAGAGAAAAATCATCTCGAGCAGTGCAGACGCACGTTCGTGTGAACCGAGTGGATGTCCTTTTGTCTATCTCCGTCACACACGAGTCGTCTCCAGCCAGCCACCCACCGACCCACCAACGACCCACCCGGGAGAAAAAAGGCAGCCGAACAGAGACATTGAGACCCTTCCATGCCCTCCCCCCCCATCCCGACAGACAGAAATCGTCAAGACACCCCTCATGCGTCTGTGAATGGTCGGTGTTCTCTCTTGGCTAAGTCCCCCTCGGCGGACGGTCTCTCTGCCAGGTCGACCACAGACAGAGAGGCCGTCTGCAGACGTCGACAAAGCACTCAAAGCAGAACACCGCCCACCGAGTGCACCCGACAGGGAGGACCTCACGGTTCACTCACAGAATCCCACACGAGTCAGTCATCCTCTCCACACTCAACCAGCATGAATGTGTTGTGTCTGTCTATGTGGTCTCTCGTGGCTGAGCGTCGACCTGCTGACGCCCTCTCTGCCGGCCGACAATCGCAGACAGAGAAGCCGTCAGCAGACCATCCACTGGCAGCCCCAAGAGACCACCAGACAGACACCCAGCAAGACAAAGGTGTGCAGCAGTTTAACACCAAGCCACCTTGAATGCCAAGAAACAACGCCAATGTGGTCATCGCTGCCTGTCATAAGCGAGCAAACACGACCACAGCATTTAAGTCACACCGAGCCACCACGATGCCACGAGATGAAGCCAATGGCCATCGCTGCGTGTCATTAGGAAGTCATGCGCATGAGGTGTCTGGTGCAGACCACCACAACGGGGAGAGAAATAAAGCCCCTCTTGCAAACGCCACGCACACTCGCGGCAGACAGAAAGGGCCGCCAGCGGCTGACAGACTCACACGCGACAAAGGCAGCGACCACACACAGACACAGCGACGGAAAGGCACAAACCAGCAGATGCATTGTACCTGTCTGTCTGTGTGGCTGAGCGGCCGTCTGCCTCTCTGCCTTTCTGTCACAGAACACTGAACACTCGTGTGTCGCCGCCAGCCAGCGGCCGACCGGCCCACTTACAGCTGACCCGGTAGGATAAAGGCAGAAGGGCACACAGACATTCCGAGACGAACGTCACACACCCGCCATATACATCACAACGGCGTTGTGACCCCGTTCACACCCAGGCACGGAACATCACTCGCTCAAAGTGTGACACACACAGCCGGCCCCACCTGTGTGTGTGTGTGGACTCTCCCCTACTCTATGCTGACCAAACGCAACTGACGGTAGGGGGCGCCGTATGGCATTGTGATCTGCCTGACCTCCCCCACCCTCATCTCCAGCAACGCCTCATTCAACCAGTAATACCGATCATACACACGCCACACCCGCCCACGGTCATCGTAGACTTTGTCCCGACCGTCGAATGCATCACCCCACCAGATCCGGTCGTACTTCACGCGGTCGTTGAGTGTGGGCACTCTGCCGGTGCCCTCCTGCACCACCTCATATGGATAGCCAGACGATGGCAGTGTGCCGGTCCGACGACGGAGAGGAGCGCCGCCGCCAATGAAGGGACTGCCAACGACACACACATACACAGAACAGACGCAAAGCCAACGACCATCCTGATTGAGGTTAGTAAGGCAGAGAGGCAGGGGCTGCTCACGTCTGATTGCTCGGCGGGTCTGTGTCATTGATTTCGTTGGACAGCTGCAGCGCTAAGGCATAGTCGGCGGCCTCCTGCCGCTGGCGAGCCGTGAGGGGTGCTTCTTGGCCAGTCGGAGGGACAGCAGGGGGTGTCGAGTGTGTCGTGTTGCTGGGTGCCGGTGCCGGTGCTGCCGCAGTGGCCGTCCGCAGCTGCTGCACGATGTCACGGAGGTCGTAGTTGATGTGCACATCAGACTGTGAAGTCTCTCGCCTGATTGACAGAAATGCACATACACAGTTGTGAGCACAGTGGTTGGTTGGTTGGTTGGCGTGCTTGCAGATTGGGCAGACAGCCGCGCGGCGGTCATGAGGATGGTTGCGAATGAGGCCCCGGACACACTGCAGACACACAACAGACGGACAGCGACCAAACACGCACGAGCCCCTCATTTAGATATGAAAGCCGTCTGTCTGTCTGCCTGTCGTGTGTGTGTACCGCCGCGCAGAACGAGTGACCTGACAGACGGATGGGTGGGCGCATGAAACACATACAAAAGAACACCCCTCCCTCCTTTTCAGAACCTTTGCTTGACTGCCTGTGTGTGTTCCTCACTCACCGCATCGCGACAGCACCTGAGGCTGCCTGTCGGTATCCTCGTGGTGGTAGTCCTCAAAACACACGCCACACTGTGCCAGTGGAAGAGCCGTCATGAGACTCTCATGCACACAGCCGAGATCTGCTCCACACACGCCACACGAACGGGAGCGTCGGTGGGGACGATGTGGCCTTGGGATCTGCTCCACAATGCGCTTCTCGTTCGCTCACCTATCGGCTGCCCCTCAAGGCAGCGGTTTCGGGGAGAGCCCCTTGGTTGTGAGACATGCCTGTGTATTATTGGTCGGCTAAGGATGAATCGCACAGATCCATGATCCACGAGAAATCGCACACTTACACACACACACAGGAGAGTCTGCCTTTCTATGGTCATGCCGCACACATGTATGCAGCTTCATGGTAATCTCGTCACTGTCAACACGTCACGGTATAAATAACAAAACTGACACAGTGCAGAAGCACTCAGACGAACGCGGACCGATGCACGCAGAGAGAAACAAGCCTATTCACTCTCAAAATGTAGTCTAACCACATGCCACACTTCCAGCTCTTCAGCAGTGAAGAGCTCGTTGCTGCCCAGGAAGCCGCATTGGGAGCTCGATATCTCAGCGACGGCAGCCCGCATCCCTGTATAACCCGCTGGCACATCATCCTTGTGCACCCAGTGTTGAATCCTTCGAATGTCCGCAGCAGGGGCATCATTATCGCCATACCCCAGCCACAGAATCCCCCCACCACCAATGCACATTCTGGCCTTGTTTTCACCGGTTCTGCTCTCGAGTGCTCCATCCCTAGCGGCGATACTGACCATCTGATTGTTTTTGTGCCGCAAAGGGATCTTTGTGGGGCCGCTGAAATCATGGCCAGTGAGGGAAAAGAACCATACGTCGCAAGGGCGATTGGTGTCGGGCACGTCGATGCCTCCGCTCATATAGGCACCGAATCGAAGTGACCCGACGCGGATGATGAACAGGAGGCCACGCGCACCGCCCACTCTGTCCAGCAGGCTCCCATACATCCCACCATCACGCGTGGCCCTGAGAAAGAAACAAGTACACACACAAAGGGAGAGAACGGTTGATGAAGAAACACCGCCTGGACATCGCGGTGCTGGTGTGCCTTACTTGTATAGCTGGACGAGCGTCCTGTCGCCGCCGAGCCACTCGATCAGCTGCGCGTGATCTCTCGCGCTCAGTACAGTCAGCACACTATCCTGATGAGCCCCAAAGTAGCCGCAACGTGCCTGGAACTCGGTCAGCTTCGCCTCGGCACGTTCACAGCGCCTCTTCCAATCGTCCCTCTCTCTCGTCAGCTCGTCAATCAGCTGCTTCTGTGTGGCGAGGAGCTGCTGCTTGGTGTCCTGGTGGTCCGCCAGCACCCCCTGAACCATCTCGTTGGTGACTGTGTCATCGTCCTCCTCCGTGGTGGAGGAGGAGAGAGCAGGATTGAAGAACCGCTGCACCACATGGGGAACTGACAACTGCCGACTCATTGAAGGGAAAAGGACGAGAAAGGAAACAGAAACAAGCCTCAGATCTCACGCAAGATGGCGGTTTCACCGTGTGCCCTAGGGGATTTCAAGCTCGCAAATGGTCGCCAGGACGTGCAGTGGAGAGAAATGCGCACAATGCATTCATAGGTATTGTTGGCCGTGTGTGTGCATGTGCAGCTGGTGTGTGACGCATAGACCACCAGAGTTGGGTTGGGGCATAGATAACTCATACGTCGGAAGGAGGAAGGCATCCCATGGCTGCCTACGTCCTCCCGCGGCGCTATGTCATGCCACCCAAAGATGCCCAGTGTGTCATCTGCCATGAGGCACTTGCAGGCAAGACCGATCTCGCGAGGCTCAGATGCGACCACTTTTTCTGCTTTGAGGTGAGTGCAGGCAGACAGAGAGGCAGGCAGGAAGGGATGCACTTGTGTTTGTATGTTTGCTGACTGCCGGCACTGCAGTGTCTGAGTGGCGAGGCCAAGGCGTTTTTCGCCGATTCTGCGTCGCGGCCGACGGGCGCCCGGGGTGAGCAGATGGTCCTCTTCAGGTGCCCCACGTGCCGACAGGTGAGACAGATTGAGATACTCTCTGAGTGGAGTGTTTGTCTGTCTGTCTGTCTGTCTGTCTGCAGGACAATTGCTGTGTCATTGAGCGCATCCAGAAGCCCTCTGGCTCGTCGTTGTCTGCCGCTCCGGTGGCCGATGAGCTGGGCGGCCCGTTGCGTGAGGTGGCCGTCAGGCACTCCGACGGCACGGCAGCCACATGGCTGGCCAGCTACTACTACGCCACGGCCCTCGAAGACGACTCCCTGGGCCAGTCGTATGCCGACTGTCTGATGACGGCCCACCACGGCCTCTTCTTCAGTCGCCATGGCCTCATTACGGGCCGCCGTGAGCTGGCCGCCAAGTGGGCGGCCGTCATCATTGGGGCAGAGAGGGGGGCGAAGGTCGAGGAGAACATGGAGGCCTTCAAGTGGTTTGGGCCGGCCGAGCAGGACAGAGCAATACTCCGACTGCACCTAGCCAGGATGGCCGTGTGCCAGGGGCACGTCAGAAAGCTCACCAAAGGCAAAGACGACAATACCGAGTGAGTGAGTCAGTGCGTCACTGAATCAGAGAGAATATGCAGCCGCTTGTCTGTCAGCCATCACAACTTCCGCTCTCTCTGTGTGTGACCAGGTCTGGTTCGGTTGGAGTTGGCGATGATGTGTGGTTGTGCGGTGTGGTCCGTCGGCCGGAGATCAACGGCCTGGAGGGCAGGGTGAAGGAGGTCCTGCCGCCACACACACAACTCAACAAATCGGACGTCACACGGTGGGAGGGGGAATGGGGGGTCACACACAGATGAACCAACACACCATGTGTGTGTGTGCGTGTGTGTGTGTGTGTGTGTGCAGGTACCGTGTTAGTCTGTCAGTGTGCGCCACACAGGAGCTGTCACTGCGTGGCGACAATGTGCTGCGGATTCCCCGGGCTGCGCGCGACCCGCTGAGCCACCTGGTGGCCTCACTCACCGGCATGCACATCAACTGACTAACGGCCTGGCTGACTGCCTGACTGACTGACTGACTGCCTGACTTGGTGGGCGGCCCGCGGGTGGGCGGCCATATCATCTCGACCTGTGTCTGAGTGTGGTGCACGGGGCGGCTAGTGTATATGTATATGTATATGTCCACCTATGTAGGTATTCGTATGCAGTCAGCCAGATCTGTACATATACACACAAACATATTTTCCTTCCCTTCCGACTATGTATCGTGTGGTATGCTCTCTCTGCCCCTTTTCTGCTGCCGTGTGTGTCGGGTGGCGCGTCGTTCGATGAAATGCCGGCACGTCACACACACTGATGGGCCGGTGACTCGTCGTCGATCTGCTGCCCTGCACATATGGGGGCACACGAATGACAGACACGGGGAGGGAAGAAAGCGGCTATGAGATGATACATACATCAATCGCGTTGTGTCTGTTTCGTGTGTCTTGGTGTATGCTCTCGTCTCAGGGCGGTGTCTGCCGTCTGTCCATGGAGAGGCATCCCTTCTCGATGAGCGATCGGCAGACACCGACGGGCGACCAAAGCAGACAGACAGACAGCACGAAATGGGAGAGAACGCAGTGAGTCTGCAAACATGTGGTTGTTCGTGTCGGATGTGAGGTGTTGCTGTCGGTGTGAGTGGGGGATGTTTGCATGCATGTGTGCGCCGGACCGACCCAATGTGTCAATGAGCATCCAATGAATCATCCGTTGGGACCATGACACACTGCAGTGTGTCACTCACTCACCCGCCCCCCGATGAGACATGCTTGCACCTTCTCCTCAGTCAGGCGTGTGGCGAGTTTCATGCTTGTCTGTTGGTTCATTTCCATGGGTGATTCATAACTCATTCGGTCCGCTGATAAGCCACTAACGGACATGCAGTTAGAATGAAGGCAGAAGCTCCAGGGACATGATGAGAAGTCGACACAGGGACATGTTGGGAGTCGATACAGGGACTGGCGAGAAGCCCCTCCCAAACCTACACACCTGATACAGCTATCACCGAAAGAAAGAGCCACACACAGCACACAGACTGGGCCACGGCACACAAACATCAACGACGCGTTCCTTCCTTTACTCGACACCCGAGGGACACAGTCAGACAGGGACAGAGGGCAGAGCCCCCGGCCACACACATGAGTGTGTGACACACACAGCCGCCCACACGTGTGTGTGCAGTCTCTCCTACTCTATGCTGATCAACCGCAGCTGACGGAAGCGGGCAGGATATCTGGGTGGCGCTGTGATTCGCCTAATCTCGCCCTCACGCATCGCCAGCAACGCCTCACGCTTCCACTCACCCCGACCAGACACCCGAATCACCTCCCCATGGACATCGCATGCTTTGCGCTGGCCGTCGAATCCATCATCCCACGCAATCCGGTCGATCTTGACGGTGTCGAAAAGTGTGGGCACTCTGCCGGTGCCCTCCTGCACCACCTCATATCGGTAGCCATACCGCGATGTGCCCGTCCGACGGCCGACACTGCTGCTGTTGGCCGGCTGCTGCTGTGACAGTGAGGAGCCCTCCTGCCGCTGACGGAGTGTGGCGCCATTGCTGTACGAACAAAAAGGACAGATGGCGAGATCAACTGTGTTCAGTGCTCCTCTGCTCTCTGGCGAGCCTTACCTGCTGGTCTGCCGTGCTCCATGTGGTGTGGTGGCGACCCTGCTGCTGACGTGCCCTGCTGCTGCTGCTGCTGCGGTGGTGGTGGTGGTGGTCGCATTACCGGCCTGCTGCTGCCGTCCAGCGGTGCCGTCAGATGGCCGCATGTACTCGAGGAGGGTGACGAGTGCGTTGTTCTTCTTGATGACATCCTCCCGACTTACAGCCCTGAGAAACAGAGAGAGGGAGAGAGAGAGGGAGAGATGAATGGGTCAGGATTGCTCATGACCTTCACACATGCCCACTCACCTGCACGTGGGACACTTGACGCTGCCGTCGAGTCCTTTTATGCGCGCTACACACTGAATGAAACAAACCAACACGTCATGAAGAACAAAGACATTCTCGCTGCAGTCTGTCTGTCTGTCTGTCTGTCTGTCTGCCGGCTCACGTGGGCACAGAAGGTGTGACCTTCACACACCAACACAACACAAGACACACACATGGATGCGATGGAATACGCAAAACTATGTGTGTGTCTCGGCCAACCATCCTTGCCCCCGTACGTACCGCATTGGCCGAGTACGAGGGGCGTGTGTGCGGCACCCGTGTGTGTGTCGTACTCATGGATGCACACCACACACCGCGATGCATCATCATCGCCAGTGGAAGCACTCAACAAACGGGCTGATTGGGACCCTGGGATCCATACACACACACACATATACAGCTCGTCAAGTGTGGTGTGCTGCCCACCTCCCATCTGAGGGCGACAGAGAGGAGAGGCGCTGTTGATGCGGTCGGGGACAAGGCCACCAATCCACACGAACCTGCTCACCCATCACATCAACACACAACACAAGCGCCTGCCCGTATTTGTTTGTGTGTGAGGCTGTTTGTCTGTCTGTCGCCCTCAGGTCTTTCCAACGCCTTTGTCTATCTGACGGCAATGAATGCGGTGAGATATCTGACGAGCACTGTCTGCACAAATGACACACACGCAGGGAAAGCGATTCATTTCTGTCGTCGGTGGACGCCCATGTGCTCATTGTTCGCTCACTTATCCCAAAAAAAGGGAATGGAAGCCCCCTTTTGTCTGCGAGCTAATCTCGCAAGCATGCAGGATCGAACTCATCGCCGAGGGCCGAAATGCGTGTGAATGGGTGGACAGACGAGTGCAACAGAGGGCCGAGGAGTCAATCAATCAATGAATGCAGCGACGGGGAATGCACTGCTGACGGTGGATGATGGGCTCGTTCCTTCTTGTATGTGTGCCTTTGCAATTCTGTCGGCCGTCGGTGTCTGCCCGGCGACCGATATCGATCTCGACAGATGTAGAGTGGGACGGAGGCATATCACTCGAGCTCGATAAGGCAAAACATCCCGAAGATGGACTTGACATCAAAAGATGTGCATCATCTCCAGGGACAGCAGGCCTGCTGACTCGGCCGCTTGGCTGGCCGAATCACCTTGATCTCTCCCTCTCCCTGTCCCTCCCCCAAACTGCTCCCGCCATGAGAGATCAAAGCTGATGCATTCACTTTGAGCTTTCCACACGCACTGCCTGTACATCTTCCCTTCAACTGGTCCTCTCATCCCATGCGAGTCGCACTACGGCATGGTGTCGTCTGCAAATGGTAGTTTGTCGCTTTTGCTGTTGGGGGACTGGTACTGGGCAGACAGGCAGATATCCCAGCTGCATGTCAGCCGACTGGTTGGTTGGCGCTGCCGAGGGCCAAATCAATCACCCGTTGGAAAAAGTCCAGCGAAAAGGATCTCAAACCAAGGAGGCTGTCCAGCTCTTGGAGGCTCTTGTTCTTCGGCTGTTTCTTGAGGAGCTGCTCCACAATCTCCCCGGCGATCCTGCACAAGCATCAAATGGATGAAATGAGTGAATGGTACACCTGCACACATTTGTGGTCATGTGTTGCGGTATGCATGGCGCACGTCTTGACGCCCGACATGTCCTTAAGACCATAGGTCTTGCCGGACGGGATCTTGCGCATAGAGCTGAGATCGATCAGCTGCAGGTTGTTGAGAAGACACACCCCCACACATACACACACACACATAGAGAGAGACCCACTCACTGAGAGAGGTCCCACTTGCACCTGGCTTCACGCATATATCCATACCATGGTCAATGTCTTGGTGTCGATGGCCCGCATTTCTGTTGAGGCCTGAAGACGTAAGACTGGCGCGGACTCCATCGATTCACGCATGTTGTTTACCATAAATTCCCACAGCCAAGAGTGCCACTATGAAGGCACCCAATGTCAGGTCTTTTCTCTCGCCGTTGAGGCGCACAGGCACCACCTGGTGCCACGGGATGTCGCGTCGAATGTGGCCGTAAAGCAGGTCTTTCGTGTCAACGTAAAGTAGGTCTTTCACTTCGATGCCGCGAAGACGCCCTATGATGAGCGCTGTTTGTATGCACGATAGAGAAACAACAGAGGCTCTGTTTGCTTCGATGTGCGGGTGTGGATGAGTCTGCGCATACCGACCTGTCAGCTCCTCCTTCGGCAGGTAATACTTAGGAATCTGCGGCATTTTCTCGGCAGAGATGGCTCCTGATGATATCTCTTCCCAGATGGCCGCGTAATCTGCACAGACACACGCACACACATACACACACCCTAGCGGATGCCAATGTGTGTTGCATCATCTCGATAGCTGGCGCACTTTCTAACTCCTTCAGGAGGTTTTCGGTTGGCGCATTCCTATCGGAATCGTCGTACAACTGGGACTCGTAGTCACTCCGCGGCATGATTACGACGCGCAAAATGCCACTTTCTCTTTCACTCGCTTCATCCGTATATGTGAACAAAACGTACACCGTCACGAATATGAATAGCGACTCACAGCATTGGCCGTGGGCACATGGGTACCTGGCACATTGTCCGTCGGCGAAATCAGCATCTCTGCATGCCATCAATCCACACACACAGCCATACACACAGAAACGATACAGACAGACCCGTAGTATGCACACGCGTGTCCATGCCCACGTGCCTCTGTCAATCTCTGCGAAGAGCACCAAGCCAAAGCCGCCCTTTTTGAACCTGCCCGCCGACACGCGGTGCACACGCCTGCACATCATCTCCTTGCTCACATGATTTTGAAATTTGATCCGGGCCCGAAGTTCCCTCCTTCGTCAAGGCTGCACAGGAGAGGGTAACGGAGGAAAATTGGCAAAGCTGTCTCCTGTTGCCACAAACCCCTCGAGGAGCGACACTCCCTCCGATTCCAGAAGCCTTTCGCACTGGGCACTTCTTTCCACTTCTGCGCCTGCAGCAACGCATACATATAGAGCTTCTCTCTCTGGGGCATGTGGACTGAGTCTGCGCGTGTGGCCATCTTAGTTACCTTCTTCTTTTTGCGCAGCACAGATTTGGGCTTTGAAACGACGTGGCTGCGCATCACACTGCAATGGATCCAGGCGGTCTCGCAGAGGCCTTTGACGGTCTTGATCTGCCCCTTCGTGAGCGTCCGTATTGCCTCCATCTTCACCTCCATTTGTCTCGGAATCTCGGGAGGAACACCAGGCCCATGGATGTCGGCTGCATGATGACACACGACAAGGGCGGCGACCGCCGAGAAGGGCAAAGACAGCAATGTGCTGCACCGCTAGAGAAGGGGACGAGGGAAGCCAAGTGGCTCACTTGTATTTCTCTCGATGAGTGATGGGTGGTGGTGGGCGTCGGCGGCCGAGTTGTCCTCCGACAAGCCGACAAGGAGGTCCTCATCTGAGCGAGACAGGCCATCACGGCACTGTGCTCACTGCATCGTCGCCATGACAAACATACCTTTGCCCAGCTGGGGGATGGCTCGCTGGCTCTCACTTCCCGTCTCAATCTTGCTGGTGGCTGCACCGACACAGACAGACACACACGCAACTCCAGACTCTAACGCGACCGACAGCTCGACAACCAACCGTGTGTGTGTGTCTCCTACCGTCTCGGCCCTTACTCTCCTTTCTGTGCCGAGACGGTAGGTCAATGACATGGCTTCCTGGGTGCCGCATGGCCAGCATGGAGACGGCCGTTTCGTTTCTGTCCGGTGTTGCTGCTGATGCTGCTGATGCCTGTCTGTGAGTGGCGAGCAGGTGCAGGACGTCCTTGGCCGCGGCATTGTGGGCCGGTCTGTGGAGGATTGCGGGGTGCACGCCGAGCCCCGACTGCTCAAGATGATTGCTCATCTCAGCGGAGGAGGCCATGTCGTGGGCCAAGAGGGAAGCGGCCGATGACGCTGTCAAGAGGAGAAGGACGGACAGGCGCTGCATGGTGAACAACTTATCAGTCACGCTCAAATGGGGCCATCATTGACTCGGATGGAACAATTGGGATGGAATGCGACGGAATGAAGAGACGCGGTGAATAGCAGCGGCGTGGAAGGGCGCGTCCTGCATGCAGACGGGGGGCCACCTTCAAGACATCCGGTCTTGCCCCCATGCGCATGCAGCCAGGACATGGCACTCTTTCAGGATTTATTCCATCTCTTGAGGGCCGAAAGTTGACATTTCTGACAGACGAGCAGCTATCTGATTGACCGCCTTGAGAGAGAGCATGTCGCGTAGTTCCGTTGACTTCAGTGTGTAACGTGTCTCAGGTGTCCCATCACCAACCGATGGCTCGCATCGCGAGTGATAGCAGTCCAGTGAACACAACAAGTGGCCCTAATTCATGCCAGTGAGCTCATCCATGTGTGCACACCCCCCCCCCCCCC
>CDMY01001000.1:160370-175937 GCA_001179505.1 Vitrella brassicaformis | reverse complement strand
CCCCCCCCCCCCCCTTCCCCCCACACACGTGCACACACACACTGTTCTCCGTCTACCTCTCACATCACAGATCAGAAGGGACGTACGTACGTGGTGGTTAGCTTGATTGATTGAGTGACCTGGCTGACCGGCCCAGCTGAATGCACTGGCTCCGGAGGGCGATCAATGTTCATACATAAACAGCAAACGAGGGCACACACGAAACAGCAAGGCAGCTAGGGATATCGTGTTGTCTCTCTCTCATTTCCCACGCAGCTCTCGCATTCACGCACACACACGACACACAAACCCACGTATATGGTCTGGTCGGCTAAAGTTGGCATCCTGCCGGTGCCGAGAACGAAGATGCGATATCGCACACCAGATGGCGACACACTGAAGCCGTCAGGAATGCCTGCCGCTGCTACTGCTGGTGGTGGTGGTGGCCCGTTGTGCTGGTCCTGACGGCGGCGCTTGGAAGCGCCAGATGGCCTGACACACAAAAGGGCAACAAGGCAGGCTGCAGCACACCTGTGTGTGGCTCAGCCGCTCTCTCGTCGTGGTGTTCGAAGCAGAATTTGATGTGCGAATGGAACGAAGGCTTGATGGCCACCCGCTGCCCCTTGACGTCCATTTCGTAGCCGTCACTGCCGTCCTCATAGACGAAATGGCCGTCCAGCAGTCCGACACCACGGTGGTCACTCATGGCCCTCCTACACCCACACACACACATGACATGCCGCCGCCCATCCACAGTGACGCATCGCGTCGCATCAGATCTTCTCTTTCATTTCGGCGGTGCTCACCTCTACTGTGTTGAGGCCGATGAGTGATCTGCCAAAACGACTTCCTATGTCGGTCAAACAGCCCACGCAGCTCACTATCGACGCGCCCTTCGGCCCTGAGCTCACCCCTCTTCCCTTCTCTCTTCGGTGCGAAGCTGGCAAGAAGGAAGCCGTCGTTTCTCCAAGCCACAGGCGGCCTGGCATAACACGTGGCATAACTGCATCTGTTGCCGATAGTTTGGAACTGCACAACACATCCATCACGGGTCGGGAGAGTGACTCACCTGATGCCTTCAAGTTTGCCAAGAGCCGCCAATCCGCTTGGCGAACACACGGGCACACACATCACACGCACACGCGCACAGAGAGACCGCCTCTCGCCTTGAAGGACACACACGCAGACCACACAAGGTGGGATGAATGATCTGAATTTTTCCTCGATCCCTTACTTCTCCTCACTCCCACCGGACGTCCTCGAAGCGCCAAATGATGCAACGAATAGCGGTATTCCTGCAGAGAATCCGATCGCGAAGAAGAGTCTCGCAACTTGAAGACGGTGACGGCACGTCCTTTCGCCTTGGAGAGCCTCAGGTGGGACAAGCGAACCGATGGCAATCAAAAAACGCGCAGATCCGTTCACATCGGTCTGTCTGTCTGTCTGTGTCTGTCTGTGTGGTTCAGGCACTGCCTCTGAGAGAGATCTGTTGCCCTGTGGATGGAGGGCGAGTTGGCCGCTCGGCGGTTCAGCGCCCATGCGATTCTCAATGAGCTGCACGTGCCCGTGACGGCCATCGGTGACGCCATCAGCCAGCTGCACACACAGATCCGCCAGGCTGACGAGGACGCCCAGCGAGAGAGGCAGCAGCACGGCGCATCGGACCCCTCGGCGGCCTCCCCTGACGACACTTTGCTGCTGAATGTGGGCGGCCATCTGATGAGCGTCAGGCGGCAGCACGTGACTCAGGGAGAGGGAGTGGAGGGCACTCTACTGGCGGCCCTCTTCGGGGGCTGCTGGGAGGGCCGACTCGTCAAAGACGACAGCCAGCGGGTGTTCGTCGACATCTGCCCGGAGGCTTCAAGGCCGTCCACAAGGCCATCCTCAATGCGGAGACCCTTCGCAGCGCCGGCAAGGCGGCGTCGGTCGGCCATCTGCTCGATGAAGTGGCCAAGCGCGACAAGGGTGAGGGCAATGAAGGCGATGACACAGTCTCCTTGTGTCGTCATTCTTCCTTTGGCTGCCTGTGTGGTGTGTCTGTTGCAGGTCGCCATGGCTTCTGGGTCAAACTGATGATGACGCCTCTCGACAAGGATGCCGCTGATTCTTCACGCGCCGATGGAGTGCCCACCGGGTCGCTGACTAACAGCCGCACCGAGGCGGCCGCCGCCCTCAAGGCGATGGAGGCCATCGTCAAAGCCTTTGCCAAGGAAAAGGCCCGGCTAGAGCGGCAGCTGCGGGCCGCCAACACACGACGCGACAATCTCGACAAAGAGATTCAGGTGACGACATGATTATGAGCAGAGAGAGAGGGAAATGTCTGTTGGTCTGATGGTTGTGGCTGTGTGTGTCAGGCCGTCGAGCCCTTTCTGCTGCCTCTGAGTGGCGGCGATGCCATTCGGTCGGTCGAGGTGTGCGGACAGCTCACCTCGACCACTCAGTCCACTGTGGACGAAATGGGCGACATCGCACTGGCCAATCGATTTGACCTGTGAGCCCATCACACCAACACACAACGACACACACTGATGTGCTTCTCACTGTTTGTGTGCCGTCAGGTGGTCCAGCAGCCGGGCGGTGGAGGTGGTCGATCCCGACCACATCGGCCGCATGGTCGACTACTACCGCAGAAAGCGACTCGGCGCCTCGCCCGCCGACATGGCTGCGGTGCTGACGATGGCTAGCGAGACGGATCAGGCGCCATTTGACGTCAATGCGGCCATGTACGGCATTGCCAAGACCGACACACCGACACCACAGGCCAGGTAAAGCCCAACAGGGCCAGCAGATGCACCAATTGGCCATCTTTGTTCCGTTCTTCTCAGTGTGGCGCCTCGGACCGGCACACTGCCATCGTCTGGCTGGGGAGGCTACTTGAGGTGAGCAGCCCTTACCTCTCTCTCGTGATTGGCGTTGTGTCTGCTCTCTGTGTGCAGCGCAGCAGCGGCTGGCGGCGGCAATGGTGGTGGTGCCACAGTCCGTCAGCGGCAGGAGGGCTCCTCATCGTCACAGCGGCAGCCGGCCAATCGCAGCACTGTCGGCCGCCGGACTGGCACATCGCCATCGTATGGCTATCGATATGAGGTGGTGCAGGAGGGCACCGGCAGAGTGCCCACAGACAACGACACCGTCGAGATCGACTGGATTTGGTGGAATGATGCATTCGACGGCCAGGAAAAAAAACTGCGATAACCGTGGGCTGGTGTATCGTGTGTCTGATTTTCGGAATGAGTGGTTGGATGAAGCGATCCTGTCGATGCGGGAGGGGGAAGTCAGGCAAATCAAACTGAGGCGTTGGTGCCCCCTACCGTCAGCTGCGGTTGATCGGCATAGAGTAAGAGAGAGTGCACACACACACACAGTAGTGGGCAGCTGTGTGTGTCACACACTCATGCGTGTGGCCGGGGGCTCTTCACTCGGTGTCTGGCTGACTGTGTGTCTGAGATCTGAGTGGCGAAGAGGAAATGCGTTGTGATTTTTGTCAGCCATATGACTCTCTATGCGTGGATGTGTCGTGAATTGTCCAGCGTGTGCAAGGGCAGGGGTGTGTGGGCACACATAAAGAAGGGCGCATTCTTATCAGGCCGAAGGGAGGGCGAAGTGAGGCGAATCAAACTGCCAGACGGATTTGTTGTCCCCTACAATCAGCTGCGCTTGAGCAGCATAGAGTAGGAGAGACTGCACACACACACACACACACACGGGGGGACGGCTGTGTGTGTGGCCGAGAGCTCCTTTTTCGCTGCCTGGCTGAGTTGGTGGCTGTGTGCTCTGGCTTTGAGCAAAGGAGTGAGAGTGTTGTTCGGCCGGCCACCCACAGTCTCTCTCTCTCTCTCTCTGTGTGTGTGTGTGTGTGTGTTCATTCTCATGATGTCTGTCGCGCTGCGTTGAGAGGGGAGGGCGTCTCGGAATGTCTGTGTGCCGTTCTGCCTTTATCCTACCGGGTTGGCTGGCTGGCGGCGACACACGAGAGTGTTCAGTGCTCAGCCACACAGACACTGGATTGGGTGGCGGGATGACTTCGACGGCCGGGTCAAAGCATACGATGTCCGTGGGCGGGTGGGTCGTATGTCTGATTGGGGTGCGTGGCAGCGTGGGGCGTTTCTGGAGATGCGGGAGGGGGAAGTCAGACAAATCAAACTGCCAGACGACTCTTGGTGCCCCTACCGTCAGCTGCGGTTGATCAGCATAGAGTAGGAAAGAGTCCACACACACCGGGGGGCGGCTGTGTGTGCCACACTCATTCATGTGTGTGGCCGGGGGCTCCTCACTCGTTGACTGTCTGACTGAGTGCCTCGACGTTGAGCGATGTGTGTGTGTGTGTGTTGGCTGTCTGTCTGTCTGTGTGTCTGTCTGTGTGCAATGAGTGGATGAGCGAGTGACTTTTGTCTGTGCGGCTGCCTCACAGTCTCTCTCGCTGTGTGTGTGTGTGTTGAATGGTGTTGGTCGTGCTGTGTCGGCAGAGGAGGGAAGAGTTGCTCTCTCTCAATGTCTGTCTGACTTTGCGTGTCTGTCTCTCTGTCTGACTTTGCGTGTCTGTCTGTCTGCCTTGATGATCGCTGCGCAAAGATGCCTTCGTGGACGGAAGTTTTTGTGGGTGGGCCGGTCATTTGGTCGCTGGCTGGAGGCGACACACGAGTGGGTGCTGTGTTTGTGCAATAGACTGATGGACGTCTGCGCAGCCGAAGACAGCACACACACAGACACACACACACACACTGATGGGCCTCTTTGTGCCTGCCGTTGTCGGGATGGTTTATCTCTCACTGTGTGTGTGTGTGTGTCTGTTGTCGCTGCCTTTGTCGCGTGTGTGTCTGTCTGCCGCCCGTGGCCCTTTCTGTCTGCCGTGAGTGTGCTGGTGCTGCTGCCTGTGGGCCGTGCTGCTGGTCGAGAGAGACTTCATGTCTCTCCCACGCCCTGCTGACGATTTTTTGTTGAGCTGCCATGACGACGGTTTCACTCCTGGCATGACACCGATGGCTTAATGCCATCGTCATGACTCTCATCCAGTGGGTGTCTGTCTGGCGGCCTCCAGTTGGGGCTCGTCCCTCGTTGACACTGTCTGACTTTGTGCCTCGGGTGCTGAGCTAAGGAGCTATCGCATGTCGTTAATGTTTGTGTGCGTGTGTCGCGCTCTGAGTGGACGAGTCTGTGCGCTGTGCGTGGCTTTTGTATCGGTGTGGGTCGGCCTGTCGTCCTGTCGTGGCGGTTTGAGAGGGGAGGGGAGGGGCTTCTCATCGATCATATCCCTCACCCCCTGCATGTGTCTGCCTCTATATGTTCTACATAGCTGCATGTCTGTGTGGAGGCCGACTGAACAGAATGATTACCGTGAATGTAGTTACTTACACCGTCGTTTAATCATACACTGTTTTTGTCGGTGACCCATGGCACCCACCGCGCGCAGACGAACAACCACATGTCAGCAGACTCACTGCTGTCTGTCTGCTTTGGTCGCACATCGGTGTCTGCCGGTCGCTCATCGAGAAGGGATGCCCCTCGGTGTACAAGCAGCAGAAGGCGACGTACGACCAAAGCAGACAGCAAACACCGCGCCAAAGCGTGTGGACCAAACACGGCTCATGCATCATCTCGCCATCGCTCTCCTTCCCCGTGTCCGTCACTTGTCACGTTGCTCAATGAGCCACCGGCCCATCAGTGTGTGTGACGTGCCGGCGCTTCACCAAACGACACGCCAACCAACACACACGGCAGCAGACAAAAGGAACAAGAGGAAAAGAATACAGCACATGTGTAGACTCACTCACTCAGTCTGTCCATTTATCTGATTCTCTTCATCTCTGTCGCCTTGCCAACGCACAAAAAGCCAAAACATCCAACCAGGTGGATTTTTCGGCACCGACAGACAGAGCTGCCGACACTCGCTGAGGGTATCACATCACGCAACCTACATAAGGTCGAACTACCTGGGTGACCTGACTTGAGACGAAAACCAGCACACACACACATATACACGGAGCACAGAATACGCTGCCTCCGTCCATCGGCCCCTTTGCGCAGACGAACGGACTACACGCAAAAAGAGACACTCAGTCGCACACACTCACACACACACACACGCACATACAGGCATCACGCATGGATGAATGGACGGCCAAGGTGCACTCCAATCAACTCATGTGAGATGGATCTCTGCGCTCAATCTTCCACCTCTGCCTCTACATGCTCAGTGGCACCTTCATCTATGGTTGTGCCGGGTGTGTGGGTGTGTCGACGATACAGCTCCACACGCCGAGAGAAGACGGGGCACAACCTGACACACAGACACGCGCACGACAGATGAGAGGGATGCTTTGCTGCCTGTGTGTGTGGCGGCACACAGGACCACTGCGGGTGTGCCAACACACGCATAAGAAGCTTGAAGTGCACACTTCTGCCCTCCCTCCATTGTACTCCTCACCTTTTGCTTCTGGCTATCCGAGTAATCTGCACACCCGGGCTCTTCTGCAAACGACGCACTGGAGTGTCAGCACCTGACGAATACAGATACAGATACAGGCGCGGACAGCGAGTGGATGAGTGAGTGCCGCTGCTGCCCTGCCCTCTTTCTCTGACTGTGTGCCTGCCCACCTACCTGTGCCATCTTCCCTGACATTGACCACGGCAGCAGACGCAGACACACGACGAAGAAGAGCACGCCCACCTGACAACACACTCAAAACACGATGGACACAACGCATCCAGAGATGTGCGCCTGTGCTTGCCTCGATCCCTGCCAGTGTCCTCAGTTGCAGCGCTGTCTGTGGAGGTCGCTGCGTGCACGACCCAGTAGCTCACGGCGCCCAGCACCAGCAGCACCAGGGTCAGGAGACCGACAGACGCCACACGGGCGGCGACGGCAGACGACCATACCGCCATCACAAACAGCGCGGCATCACTTGAATTGAGAAGCGGAGCGGTGTGTAGGTGCTGCAGAGTGTTCAAAGAGGCTTACACAAGGGGAGATCAGCCGGTTGCAGAGAGCAGCGCGGAGCCACTGCACCTCTAAGCTCGCAAACCCTCCACCCCAAGCCCTAATGCTTTCGCTTTGGAGGCTTTTTCCCATTGCAAGGGCGTCGAGAGGCAGCTGCCGTGCTTAATTGAAGCCTAATGGCTGGTGGTGCACGCGTGGGCTCGTTGAATGCCACGCAGTCCGCTGTGTGTGTCGGGCTGTCAGGTCCTTTGGTGACGAACTCGCCCCCCCGGCCATGCGTGTGCGTGTGTGTGTGTGTGCCTTCAAAGCACCCCCACTCACACAGACAGCCAAGCTCCTCGAAAGCAGGAAGGAGGTCACTAACCTTAAACCACATGCAGACTCACAAAGGGAAAGGGACAAAGAAAACACAAAGTCAGTAAGTCAGGCTGTGAAAGGAAGAGAGCGAGAAGTGGCCGGACGGACACAGAGAGACGAGCTCACCCCCTTGGCTATCCGGTGGCCAGTGTGGTGTGTGGTGTGTTGCAGTCCTTGGCTGGTTCTTCTCAGCCGTGGCGCGTGCTACTGGTACACTGATCGACAGACAGACAGACACACAGACAGACAGAGAGAATAGAAGGGAGAGGCGTGCAAACAAGGGGGGATGGCCGGCGGGGATCTGTGGGCGTCCGTCAGTCGGTACTTTGGTGGCCGGGGAATATGATGTCGTACATGTATTTCTCGCCCTTAGCCATGTGAAAGCCGTAGCTGACAGCCAGGGGCTCGGCAGGTTTGTCCGTGAAGATCCTCTTGTCGTCTGCATTGACGTGCATAATCATCTACACACACACACACACACACACACAGAGAGAGAGAGAGAGAGAGAGGGTCGGAACGCATCAACGGGGATCGGTCGCTTGCAGTGTCTGCAATACAAACTGTGTGTGTGCGTGTGTGGGTGTGGGTGTGGGTGCGTGGGTACTGACAGTGCCGGGACGAATGCAGAATTTTCCCCCGCCAAATTCCAAGTTATAGACCTGGCCGTCCCCACACGTGGCCTGGCAGGTCCCCTGCACACACACACACACAGAGACAGACTTGCACGCAACTTGTCAACCAACACTGATGGGCCCCCACGCACCAGGCCGTGAGAATTAGCTGGGTGCCCCGAACCACGGATGTTCTCGAACTCCACTTCGTCGATCACACACCCTTCATTCTTGCTGCAGCTGGCGAGGTGCCCGCCGGGCCCGCCGCCGACGTCGAAGAAGAAGGCGTACTTCAGGCCATGCATGGCGTAGACATCGCTGTGAAATAATACCCTTGTTGGTCGTGTAGCAAGGTTTCATGGGACTTCATCTCTGGCTTGAAGACCACACCGCACATCGCACCGATCCGCCCCCCCTGCAGGGAGGCGGACGCTGCAGGCAGGCAGGAGATCCATTCATCCATCCATCCATCGTACCCGCCCGACCGCCCGTGTGTCATTTGTGTACCTACCTGTGTCGGGGCGTCCTGTCTGCTTGAGTATGGTCGTAGTTAGTGCATCGAGTGCCGTGACGGCCTTGCCGCTCGCCGTGAGGGCCTTGTCGCCGGCCGTGAGGGCCTTGCCGCTCACCGTGTGTGCGGCCTGGGCGATGCGCTTGGCCTCGCCAAGTGCCGTCTGCAGGGAGGCGGCCGACACAGACCCACCTGCAGCCATCACAGCCATCACACACACACACATCCATCCATCCATCCACCCACCCACCCTTCAATGGCTGTTTTGGGAGATCTGGCCCACCATGTTTCTCGATGAAGGCGCTTTTCCCCTCAGAGAGCGGGCACGATGCGTCCCGCCCTGCACACAAACACACAAACACGTCCATTCGCACCAAAGATCAGGAATGCACCAGATTAACACGTGCATCGACGTGAAGGGCTTTTCTGCGCCTACCGATGCATCCGCCCGTCTGTGGTTGGTCACTGGCCGTCTGGACGGTCCCGCAAAGGCCCACCAAAAGCGCCAAAACTACGGCTATCGGCACCATGGTGCTGTGGGTGTGGGTGGTGGGATGGGCGGCGAAAACGCAGGAAATATGTGAGGACTGGAAAGCGGCGAGAACTGATTCCGAGATCTCTCTTCAAAATGGACGAGAGACCAACCCAGAGCCGAGTCGGACAGGAAGGGAATTTACGAGTTAGAAGGACATAGTGACTATATGGTCACACTGCTACTGTTTTGTGTTCTCACATGAGTGTCACGATAGTCAGTTTGCAATGGGATTTGATCGGCCGGCTGCATGAAACGAAGAGATCACCTTGCCATTCTGCAGTGACGTGGCGCCAGTCGAGTCACACGAGTGTGTGCTTGTCAGTCAAGCAATGAATCAATCAATCAATGATGTACAAATGCATTACATTCAGTGAATCACTGCATCACTGCAGACAACCTTCCTGTGTCGATTCTGTGGTCGTTTGGCGCCTCCTTGTGTGTCAGTATGACGTTTGTGTGTATGTGTGTGATAAATGGGGACGCTTTTTCAGCAGAAGACCTTTCTCTGAGTGTCTGAATCGGCTGAGCCGACTTGGGGAGGCGAGGGGAGTGGGAGAGAGGTATTGATAAGTGCTTTTGTTTCCACAAGCCAGCCAGTCAGCCAGTCGGAATTCATTCACCGCAACGCACACACTCCCACGCGGCAAGACAGACCACACACAGATAGACACACACTCTGACAGACAGACAGACAGACAGACACACAGTATCGGGCAGCCAGAGAGAGAGATCAAGAGAGATGGGGGCAGACATAGAGCAGCCGAACAGTCGTGTAACGCTGGCTGCATCCACTCGACAGACACAGACCGAATAGCTATAGCCAGCCACTAACTTGACAACACAAGGCAAAGAAAGACAGAAAAGCACAAAGTCAGTCAGTCAGTCAGCGAGGAAGACAAGCAGAGAGAGAGAGATGGCCAGCCAGCCGGACGTCTTGTATGCGGCGCTGCGGGAGAGGACGCGATGGCGCCGGCGGTCGATGTGCGGCAGGGCGGCTTCTCTCTTGGCTTGTAGGCGGAGTCCTGCTGCTGGTTGTTCTGGGTGAGGGGGTGGCGGATGAGTGAGGGTGGAACGGAGCCTTGCCTTGGACGGACTTGGAGACCACCTTGGTGCTCGCGTGGGAAGCGGGGTATGCGGCCGCGGCTCGGTTGAGAGGGTCACGTATGCCGGTGCCGCGATGTCGGGCTGGCAGCAGCGTCAGGTCGACCTCGGACGGCGTCGAGAAGGGGCCCTCCTCCCTCTCCCTCTCCCCCTCCCCTCCCCTCCCCTCTCCTCCCTCAGCCCCCGCCCTGCCCCCACCAATCCAACAGCTCTGTGTCTTCCTCCTCCAAGACATCCAGCTGCAGTCATTGCATTCACCAACCAAAGAAGACACACCAACGAAAGAGGTCGTGTCTCAATCTCCATGTGTCTGTGTATGTGTGTGTGTGGTCCGTCTTGCTCTTGTCTGCCCACCTTGTGGTTCCCCCCAAACTCCCACTCCACCCCGTCCCCCTCCTTGACGAGAAACTTGTATTCAATGGCTGGATCGACGGCACAGACACACAAATGGAAAAAAACACACACACATACACGAACATGGACAGGCGCGGCACAGGAGGAGACATCTCTCTCTCTCTCTCTCTCTTCCTGTGGTCTTCTGTGTCTCTTACGCCCTTGCGGGAGGTCGAGGCAGCACGTCCAGTTGTGGCCCGGGGTCCACCTCATTGGGGCGGCCCGGGCCGGGTCCCACTCCCCAAGTTCCTCGATGGACCCCACAATATACAAATTCTGCCCCGGCTGGAGGGTATCCAACGCACACGCACACACACACACACACACACACACAGAAATACACAAACACACAAACACACGAACGCAGAAAGGAGAGAGATGACCATGCATGCCTTCATCCTCCAGCCACTCAGTCACCCTTGTCATGTAGTTGATGGTAAAGTCCACCGAGCCCTTCAGCGGCCCCTCATGCGGTACGTCCGCTCGCCGCATGGCCTCCCGCCGCATGGCCTGTCGGATGGCGGCTTCGTACACGCGGTCTTCGATGTCGTGGGGGTTGTCGAGGCTTTGAGAAGGCTCGGCGTCGCTCGCTTGTTCTTGCGAGAGGCGGAGCTGCAGATCACAAGCACACACAGTCATCCGCAGACGACATGGATGCAGAAGGCGTCTCTTACCTTCTTGGCCTCCTCAGTCCTGTCGTGCTTCTCCTTCTCATGCTGCTGCCGGCCGGCCTCGGTCATCTCCTTGATTGCTGCCTCCTCCTTGGCCCTTGCCTTGTCGTAGAGGCCCCGAGGAATTGCAGGCACGGGAGACACGGACGCCGTTCGGCATCTGCACAGTGCGCCGGTCACGTCACATCCATCCATGGTGCATTCTGTGTGTTTTCGCAGTGTGCGTACCTGTAGAAGAGTACATATGGCCTGTCGTCTTTCTCAGTGGACGAAGCGATCTTGTCGATGACGGTGTGAGGGACGGGCGTGACTCGCGAGTCGTCGAAGCAGTACCACTCGTTGTGGCGCTGTGCGCTGCCCTCCGACCGGCGGCCAATCGTGTAGTAGTGGCCTGAGGTGGAGGTCGGCCCCTGTAGACAGACAATCACACACACGATGCACTCACTCTGTCTGTGTGTTTGTGTGTGTCCAGTCACTTACCGTGTGGATGATGGTGGCGTACAGGTCGTAGAGGAATCCGTCATTAAGGACAAGTGTCTTGTCGATGAAGACGGGTGTCTTCTGCTTCTTCGAGCGGCCGTCGGTCCTGTCCCAGGCAAAGCGGTTGAGGCAGAGGAAGAGGTGTTTGGGCGGGTGGAGAATCTCCAGCCACTTGGTGGCCGGCTGCTTCTTGAGGCACTTGCTGCACGCATAGGCGTTGTTGCCACTCATTTCCTCCACTCTCATGCAGTCCTCCAACAACTTCTGCACCGACAGACGCTTGCGACCTGTTTGTCACACAAATACAGCCACACAGACGCACAAACAGAGAGACAGAGAGACAGAGAGACAGAGAGACAGGAGACTGCGCTGTACATCTGTGTGTGTGTGTGTGTGTGTGTACTGATCACCTTTCTCCGACATTTTCTTGTATGCCTTTTCGGTTGGGACGGCTAGTCCGAGGTCATATATCTTCTCAGGCCTCTCGCTGATCCTGCCGCACTCCTTGCACTTTGTCTTGGTGACCACCCGACCACCAAACACGCCTCTGAAAGGGGAGAACGGTACCTTTGCGTGTCCGCCAAGAGCCTCGAATATGTATCTGCCGGCCTCAGTGGCGTCCTGTTGCCGCCCGATGGCGTAAAACACGGGAAGCGTCTTGAGCATGTCACTCGGATCGAGGTACGATCTGCACAAACAACGGAGGGATGGAGGGACATGTGTGTGTGGGGGGGGTGCGTACCGTTCGGTGATGAGGAATTCTGCGATGAGCGTCTTGACAGCGTCCAGCAGATTCGGGTTGAACGCCTCCTGACTCTTTTTCCCCCCCTTCTTCTCGAGCTTGAAATGGAGCACATTGCTGCTGGACAGGTCCGTCAGGCGCAGGCACTGCACAAAGCTGCTGAGGTAACACACTGAACAAACACACACACACACACACACACAGAGAGAGAGAGAGAGAGAAGACAGAGAAAGAGAGAGAGAAGGAGAGAGGGAGGAAATTCGTCTCTCGAGTGAGGCGGCGTATTCCACTTGGCTTACTGCTTCCGTGATTTCTGACTCCGCATATTTGCAATTCCGGGAATTTGGCCTCAATGCACTCGTACTCATGAGGGGGAGGAGGCTCCCACAGTGGTCGATATGAGAAATGCCCTGCTTTGTAGAAGGCAATGGCCGCCTTGGATAAGGTGACGAGGGCCGTAGAGCTGTAGTTGAGGCTGTTGTCCTCCGTCAGTGATGGTTGGGTCAGCTGCATCGTCAGTGACGGTCTGGTCGACTGCATTGAGAGCGTTGTTGAGAGTGTTGACTTCGCAGACTGCGATGGGGGCAGAGCGACAGCAGTCGAGCTTCGCTCGGGGACAGATATGACATTACATTCGCGGCCCTCCGCGTCTCTCGTAGCGACACGGATGGTCTCGAGGTAATGTCTTTTTACCCGCCGCGAGATTCGCTTGCCGTCGACTGTCCAGATCGACATACATATTTCTCCCTCCTTCTTTTCGCTGCCGACGGTCTGGCGGTCGACGGTCTCTTTGCCGTCCACCGTGAACTTGAAATGGTAGTTGCCTGGCCCTCGGCCGTCGGGTGAGGCATACGGCAACTCGAAGACATACGCCCTGCACGCCATGAGGGCACAGCAAAGCAGAGACACACAGGTTGAGAATGTTCATTTGTAGAGATGGGTGAGTGACTCACCTTAGCACACGGCACCACCGCATGAGCTTCCATTCCGACCAGACGTTGGGCGCCGTGAAGTCGCCGCTTATCTGCACACACGCAGACACATGAGGAGTTGCCTCATTACATGTATGCCCATCATCTGTGTGTCTCTCCGCTTACCTCGACTCTTTGGCCTGGCTCAATGTTTGCGCCTTTCCACGCGCCGCGCCACAAAAAATAGATGTGCGTCTCCCTGGTCTTGAGGGGTTTGTGGACGAGCCACCTCTTGAAGTTCCTTTGGACACCAATCGCCGCCCTCTTGCGCGCCAGCTTGATGTCCTCAACGAGGGGCTAAAGCAACACACACAAAGAAAGGTACTATGTCATGTCGCGTGTGTGTGTGTCAGGCAGAGAGGCAGGCAACTCAGTGGTCGGATGGACGACAGGCTCACCGCCGCCGCTTTGTCGGATTTCAACTACAAGCAGCCAAAGCAGACAGGAGGTATCTCTCGACATATACGACAGCCGGTGGTCGTATTTGGCGTGTGGGTGGCCGCTTCTCACCTTCTGTCTCGTAGACCACCCCCTGAACACGGCCTGGATGCGCGAGATACACAGCAAGGGCTCAAATGGGTGCACGGCTTTTCCTTCCTCTCCCCCCCGTCTCTCTCTCTGTGCACTTACGATGGAATCCATCAGCCGCAGTGCCAAGGCCAGCAGCGGGCGCCACCGCCAGCTTGTCAGGGGAGGGGTCTCCATTTGTACAGGGAGCCCGGAATCGGCTGGGGAGCGGCAAACTTCAAGGCTGAGCCTCCTGACCTGACGCTTGGACAACGACTCGGAGAGGGCTTCCAAGGCAGGAAACTGGTCTAGAGTCATGTTGTACACCCTGATGGGACAAGGAACACACCAGATTGACACGCCCCTCATCCCCTGCTGTCGTCCATCGTGCGCCACCGGTCTCTGCGCTCTCGTCTGTGCTCGGTGACTGTGGTTGTTGCTCGAGGGGCCAGTGGGGCCTGCGACCTTCGCTCAGAACTCGCCATGTCCTGCTGATCTACAGCGAACCACGCTTCGACAAAGCTGCGGATCTGTGAGCGATCCAACCTGCGAGCTTAGCATGCGAAAAACGCTTAGACTGACATCTGGTGGGAAGGATGCGGCGGTTGAGGAAATGATGAAGTCCAGGTAAAACACGATGACAGCCCGCAGCGACGACAAAGGTTCAGCATGTCCGATGTGGAGCGCGTGTGCTTGCAGGAAGCCATTGACTTGACTGGATGATGCTGATAAGACCAGAGCAGCCCAGTGACTTCACCGCCATTCGTGCAGTCGTGGCCACTGCATTCGCCGGCTCCCAGTACGGCTACAGCGGCGAGAGTGAGCTGGTGGACCAACTTCGCCAAGACGGAGATGTGGTGGTCGCTCTGGTGGCCGAGGACAATGAGAACAATGAGAACAATGAGAGCGGAGAGGTCGTTGGCCACGTCATGTTCTCCCGCCTGCAGCAGCCCCTCCAGTGTGTGACATTGGCCCCCGTGGCGGTGCTGCGGTCCCACCAAGGCACTGGCTTCGGCTCTGCTTTGATCAAGCAAGGCCTGGCCGAGCTGGAACAAGACGGCCAATGGCTGGCGGCCTTTGTGGTCGGGGCGCCTCAGTACTATCAGAGGTTCGGCTTCTCTGTGGATGCAGCCGCCCGATTTGAGACCGAGTACCCAAAGGAGGTCTTCATGGCCCGGGAGCTGTCCCCAGGAGGACTTGACCGCTGCACCAGCTCGAGTGTGGTCTTTGCAAAAGCGTTCGCCTGCATTGCTGAGAGCTAGACGACCGACCGATGCACTCAGGACATCTGAGCTGGTGCAGCAACTCAACGCCACTTTCTGTGTCGCAAACTGGTGTGTGTGTCTGTGTGAGTGTATGGGTGGGTGGATGGATGGCCGTGAGCGTATGTTTTGTCGTATTTCAGAGGGGGTGTCGAGGTAGACGTGTCATTTGTGACACTGTGACCTCGTTCGTGTGTGTACAGTTGTATTGATTGGATCGACTGAGGGAGGCGGGGAGGGAAGCGAGATCGTCACAACACGTAGCCAACCAATCAGTCAGTCAGTCAGTCATCAGAACGCTCACAGACACACAGCCTGCAGACCGTCATCTCTATCATCTACCTGTCCGGTCTGCGCCGTCCATCAGAGCTCTGCTGGTGTGTGCGCACCGAGAGAAGTCATATCACCTACACAGCACTACATGTCGGCAGTAACCCGCCGATTGGCTTTCGCATATGCAGCTATGAACAGTGACGTATGAACACACCGCCGCCACAAAACGTACCCCCCCCC
>CDMY01001000.1:113374-160070 GCA_001179505.1 Vitrella brassicaformis | reverse complement strand
CCCCCCCCTCACACACATCCCCCCCTGTCTGTCTAGAGAATGCTCTGCCAAAGCGGCACCTCACAAACACACACACTGCGGATGACGGCCTACCCGCTGTCGGTGATTGAGAGGCCACCACACACAGAAATCGTCCTTGATGAGTGTGGGGCCACACAGACAGCCAGCAAGACATCGCCAATGCCCACATACGCCATTCTGTCATCGGCCTGTTTGCCGTCGGCCGCTTAAAAGGCACCTCGGTGGTCATGTGTGTATCTGACGAACTGACTGACTGACTCCGCCGCAGTTTGTATGCCTCTCTTAATATTTACACACACCCGTAGACACACAAACGCAGAGAGAGGTGGCGAGAGTGGGCACATGTCGCCCATTGTATCACAGAGGGGCAGCCACAATACACACAGCCGGCCCGCCGAGACGAGAGCACGACGGACAAGCGAAACGAAGAACTACCAGCCAGCCAGCCAGCCAGCCAGACAGTGAGTGAGTGAGTGAGAGAGCGGCACATTCCCTCTCCTCCGATCAGAACCAAAGCACACAGTCAGCCAGGTAAAGAGGGAGGAGCCCCCGGCCACACACATGAGTGTGTGACACACAGAGCCGCCGCCATGTGTGTGTCTGCGTGCACTCTCTCCTACTCTATGCTGATCAAATGCAGCTGAACGTAAGCGCCATGTGTGGCTGGCACTATGATTTGCCTCACCTCCCCCTCAGGCATCGACAGCAATGCCTCACGCTCCCACAGAACCCAATCAGACACACGATTCACCCGCCCACGTTCCTCGTATGCTTTGTTCTGGCCGTCGAACGCATCACTCCACGAGATGTGGTTGTACTTGACGCGGTCGGTGGCTGTGGGCACTCTGCCGGTGCCCTCCTGCACCACCTTGTGGTACGCTCCACTGGGGATGCGGACGAAGCCCTCATGGCTGTTCCCGTCACTGCTGGTGTTGCTGTTGGCCCCCTGAGGCCGCAATGTGGCGCCATGGCTGACATAATCACACACAGATAGAGATGCACGAGAAGGCGGCGATCCATCCATCCATTCATCCAACATGGCGCTCTCTCACCTGAGGACGTCAGCGAACATGATGGTTTTGTCGTGGGCAGATGACGGCAGCGGGCGCATCTCGCCTTTGACCTTCACAGCATAGCCGCCATGGCCATCAGCATAGACGTCACGGCCGTCGAGCAGGCCAACAACACGGTCACCCATGCTCACAGTGGCCCACTGCACACACAGATGATGACGTCACAGACAGATAGTGGTGCAATGGACGCATCATTCTCTGCTGCCTGCTTGCCTACCTGAATGTGTATGTCTGGCACGTGATGAGTGATATGAGCTACGATGTGCCGGATGGCTCGAATGAGGCAAGGCCTGCAACACACTCGAACGTCACAGACAGATCTGATGCCAGATGCATCGCATGCTCACCTGAGAGTGACAGCGTCTGATCTCTCTCTGCGCCGCCAGCTAGTCAGTCGTGTGAGGACGCGTGAGAAGGGGAGGACACGTCTGCTGCATAGATCGGGCACACTGTGTGCTGTCTGATAGCTCCCTTGACCCACCTGAGCCGACACAATGCCTCGACGCACACAAGCTCGCGCTCTCCTCGCCGCAAATCTTCGCCAATGGCCAACATCTCTTCGCCCCCATTCTGCTCCTGATGGACTCTATTCCGGCGGCCCCGGCCTTCACTCTCGCAATGGATGACCAAGGACATGAAGACACGCAGCCAAATCATGAGCTTCAGCACCTCCAGTCACAAGTGGCGTCGCTCACAGATCAGGTGGCTCAGCTACAGAGCCAGATACAGCGTCTATCCAGCGCTCCCGTGCCCATATCGCGAGCGGATATCGAGAGTGTTGTTCGCGAGTGCGTCGAGGAGGGCAAAAAGGCGATTCGGGAAGAGATGGCGAAGTGCTTCCGGGAGACTGACCAAGCCAAGGAACAGCTCAGCAGCTATGTGGCCGCTTGCGAGCAGCAGATAAGGGAAATGACAGAAGAAGCGACGGAATCCATCAAGAAGACGGCGGCCAACGCGCAGCATTCGTGGGCCAGGGCGCTCAATCAGCGACCTCCACGCAAACCAAGGACAGCCGAGGACGGCACTATTCTCTCGGAGGAGTTCACCAGCCTGTGGAATGAAGTGGGGGCGCTGTCGGCCTTTATCCGCCAGTGTGAGGACACACTCTTTCCGCGCGTCGAGTGGTGCACCGAGGCCGTGAGAGGGATTATGGGCAGCGACAGACGGCCACATGTTCTCGACAGACGGCTTTCGAGAGGACACACAGAGCCTGTTGCTGTTCGGGAGGAAGTCATCCACCGTCCCCCAGACGAAGCACAAATGCCGATGCCATTTCAACCAAGGGAGGGCCACACCGACGCCGAAACTGACAGCAAGACGGTGGCGGCTCTCAAGAATCAGCTGGACGTGCTGCAGGCGGAACACGACCTCTTCATCTCCAAGTTCGGCGATAACTTTCCCGATCCCGGCACGTCGGGCCTCGACGAGTGCTACCGCGCCGTGCAGCTGCAGCTGGGCGGCTTGAGGGAGGACATTGCCATCGCCAAAAGAGACTTCGTGACGCTGCAGAATACTATCCAACAGGAGAGGGCGGGGCTGTTCGACCAATTCTCGGAGTTTTGTCTGAAGCATGCGGACACGATCAAGCGGGCTGTCAATCCTCTGAGTGACACTGATCCGTCACAGAAGATCAAAGGTACCTGTCCTTACCACACACGATGTCGTCCTCTCCTTCGTGCATGTCTCCCTCTCTCTCTGTGTTTGTGCCGGCAGGTTGTGAGCTCCGTCTTCTCGCGTTGGAGAAGCGCGCGGATTCATTCCACCAGCTGATTGCCAAACACGAGGAGGCGCTGAGCGACGCGGCCTTCTTTGCCACACAGAGTGCTCTGCAGGGACACATGCTGGCCCTAGACACCACCATGTCAGCACACAGATAGCTTCCACCAGACAGATGAGACACTCTTGTGTATTGAATAGCTGTGCTGTGTGCAGTGAAAGAGGGGATGAGAGAGATGGGGAAAGAGGTGATGGCTCACCGCACAGTGAGAGCCTGATGCTGGTTCACTGTGTGCGGCAGCTGAAGCGATCGATCGAAGCACTCACTGTCGAAAGGTGACTCACCAAGGGAATCAATCACTGAATCAATGAAGTGGATGCATCATCAGCAGGTCTGACGACCGGGCGAGACTCCAGGCGCTGCATGAGATGACTTCATACCTAGAAGTCAAGAACAGCCAAGAAGGTAGACGAAAAGAACGAAACAATATCGTACACATGAATGTTGGTACGTATACGTGTGTATGTCCGTGTGTACGTATGTATTGTATACGTATACGTGTTTAGGCGACATGCACAAGGTGCTTCGCGAGATCATGTCCCGCGTCGATGTGCTCTATCACTACAGAGAGGCAGCCCACGCCACGCTGAGAGAGCTCGCCAATGCACTGGGTATCGTCAGAGCCGACTTCACACAACTCAGACACGAGCTGGCGATCCACGGCTACACGCCCAAGGCCCTTCTGCCCACGCCGGCGTCATCGCTGCTGATTCAGCGGCTGCACGACATGACCAACAACACACAGCAGCTCACATACCAGGTACGTGCACATGCCTATTGTCTGCTTGTTTAGCGTCTCCAATAGATCGTGTCTCTGCTTGTGTGTTGCAGTCATTCAGGGACACCAATCGCACACTGGATCATCCGTCCGTGCCGATAGACCTGCCACAGCCTCCTCCCACATCAGCGCCAACCCCACTCGCCAGCAGAGGTGCGTCAGAGATACCAACAAACACATACAGACCTAGACATGTCTCTTCTCTCATCTTAACAGATGCTTCCACCGCCCCGCGAATGCGTATCTTGGGTGCGTTTTCTCGTGAGTGGGTATCTGAGGACAAAAAGCAGCCGGCCGCCCAGACAGAAGAGAAGAAGACCCAGGTGGCAATGGATGGGATGACTGACGGGCGACAGCAACCGTCTGGGGAGGACAAGAAGCTGCAAGTGGCGATGAGTGGCGTGATGGGGGGCGAGAGCAAGAAGACACAGGTGGCAGCCATGGTTGAAGAGGGGGTCGGGGAGGACCGCGTGGATGAGATCCCAACACTCGAAGAGAGGTGCGCTTCAACGAGTGTCTCCAGCAACAAGAACTTGTCCATGCTCGTGTGCAGAGATGAGGGAAGGCAGCCGACGCGACTTGAACATATGTTGTCGTCAGCAGCAGCAGCGGCCGACTTCCTCATCCCCGAAAGACCAACCATCCCACGAGCGGACCTTGTCCTGTCGTCCGAAGTAGACATAGAAAGACGGATGAGTTCGTGGGCATACGTGTCCCTCTTCACATCTGCCTGTGTGCAGGAGCATCGATATGAGAGGGAGTTCCCGATAGCATGGGAGTATGCGCTGGACGTCGTTGAGGGCCGCAGGGAGCTGCCGGGCGTGCACGTCACCAACGACCAGAAGCTCAAACTATACGCCGTACGGCGAAGAGACCGAGAGACATAGAGACAGAGGATTGCCTGCCCTCGGGTGTGTCTCCTGTCTGTCTGTCTGCGTGGATGTATGTAGTTGTACAAGCAGGCGACAGCCGGTGACGACCGCCCAGAGCCGCCGTCTTTTCTCAACATTGTAACGTCAACTGATGGCAGACACACAAAGAGACGTGTGTGTATGTCTGTGTCTAGGTGGAGCGCTCGAAGTGGTCGGCATGGCACGCTCTGGATGGCCTGCCATGTCGTGAGGCGATGCACCAGTTTGTCAATATGATGGACAGGGTTGTGCCCGACTGGCGGGCGCATGCTAAGTGGGGGGATCAGGGACGATAGATAAGCCGTCATCAGCTGATAAGTCGTTTGCCTCATCTCTCTCTCTCTCTCTCTCTGCGTGCGTGGCGGTTGTGATTTGTGGGAGCGTTTTGTGTGTGAGATGGATGAGGGTAGGAGAGCATTCATGGCCGGATGTGTGTGTCAGCGGCCAACATGCTAATGCTACACCGGAAAGCGTCATCACGGTCCGATAAAGCTCACGGCATGACTAGACATGCACACCGACATCAACGCACAGATTAAAATGCGCCCTTCTCAATGTGTGCCCATACACCCCTGCCCTTGCACACGCTGGACAATTCACGACACATCCACGCATAGATATGGCTGACAAAGATCACAAGGGACTTCCTCTTCGCCACTCAGATCTCAGACACATAGTCAGCCAGGCCAACGAGTGAAGAGCCCCCGACCACACACATCAGTGTGACACACAGCCGCCCCCACCTGTGTGTGTGCACTCTCTCCTACTCTATGCTGATCAAACGCAGCTGAACATACGTGGGTGACAATTTGATTCGCCTAGTCTCTCCCGTCCGCATCGACAGCAATGCTTCATGCAACCACACAGGCCGATCAGACACACCAGTCACCCAGCCACGGCGTTCCCAGCTTTTGTCCTGGCCTTCGAATGCATCACGCCAGTAGACGATGTCGATCTTGATGCGGTCCTCCCCTGTGGGCACTCTGCCGGTGCCCTCCTGCACCACCTCATATCGACAGCCAGACGATGGCAGTGTGCCGGTCCGAGGGGCCACACTGAGAAGAACGGAACCAAGATGGCCAATTGCTGCCGTCTGCTCCCTGTTGGGCTTTACCTGGCCTGCGGTGTGGGTGTGTCGGTCCTGACAAGGCCGTACATGGCCGCGTTGACGTCAAATGGCTCCTGATCTGTCTCGCCAGCCATCGTCAGCACGGCGGCCATGTCGGCGGGCGAGGCGCCGAGTCGCTTTCTGCGGTAGTAGTCGACCATGCGGCCGATGTGGTCGCGATCGACCACCTCCACCGCCCGGCTGCTGGACCACCTGACGGCACACAAACAGTGAGAAGCACATCAGTGTGTGTCGTTTGTGTGTTGGTGTGATGGGCTCACAGGTCAAATCGGTGGCTGAGTGCGATGTCGCCCATTTCGTCCACAGTGGACTGAGTGGTCGAGATGAGCTGTCCACACACCTCGACCGACCGAATGGCATCGCCGCCACTCAGAGGCAGCAGAAAGGGCTCGACGGCCTGAGAGACACACACACAGCCACAACCATCAGACCAATAGACATTTCCCTCCCTCTCTGCTCATGTCGTCACCTGAATCTCTTTGTCGAGATTGTCGCGTCGTGTGTTGGCGGCCCGCAGCTGCCGCTCTAGCCGGGCCTTCTCGTTGGCGAATGACTTGACGATGTCCTCCATCGCCTTGAGGGCGGCCGCCGCCTCGGTGGGGCTGTTGGTCAGCGATCCGGTGGGCACACTATCGGCAGGTGAAGAATCAGCGGCTTCCGTGGCATCCTTGTCGAGAGGCGTCATCATTAGCTTGACCCAGAAGCCGTGGCGGCCTGCGACACACACACCACACAGACAGCCAAAGACGGAATGACGACACAAGAAGACTGTGTCATCGCCTTCATTGCCCTCACCCTTGTCGCGCTTGGCCACTTCATTGAGCAGATGGCCGACCGACGCCGCTTTGCCGGCGCTGCGAAGGGTCTCCGCATTGAGGATGGCCTTGTGGATGGCCTTGAAGGCCTTTGGGCAGATGTCGACGAACACCCGCTGGCTGTCGTCCTTGACGAGTCGGTCCTCCCAGCAGCCCCCGAAGAGGGCCGCCAGCCGAGTGCCCTCCACCCCCTCTCCCTGAGTCATGTGGTGCCGCCTGACGCTCATCAGATGGCCGCCCACATTCAGCAGCAAAGTGTCGTCAGGCGAGGCCGCCGAGGGGTCCGATGCGCCGTGGTGCTGCCGCTCTCGCTGGGCGTCCTCGTCAGCCTGGCGGATCTGTGCGTGCAGCTGGCTGATGGCGTCACCGATGGCCGTCACGGGCACGTGCAGCTCATTGAGAATCGCATGGGCGCTGAACTGGCGAGCGGCCAACTCGGCCTCCATCCACAGCGCAACAGATCTCTCGCAGAGGCAGTGCCTGAACCACACACACACACACAGACCGATGTGAACGGACCTGTGTGTTTCTCTATTGCTTAATCGCTTCGTCTATCCGACCTGATGCTCCCTCTTCCTTTTTCAGTTTGAGTATCACCGGGTGGTGCGAGCTTGGCAAAGGGAGAAAACAGCGGCGTCAGCTCAGGACTGAGGCGTGTCGATAGTGAGCTGAGTGGTTTGCTTGACCGATATCAGAAGTCGCTTTGGCAGATCACTCATCAGCCGCAACACAGCAGAGGTGAGCACCGCCGAAAGGAGAGAGAAGATCTGATGCGATGCGTCACTGTGGATGGGCGGCGTCATGTGTGTGTGTGTGTGTGCAGGAGACCCATGGGTGACCGTGTTGTCGGACTGCTGGACGGCTGTGCCGTTTATGAGGACGGCCATGGCGGCTATGAGGCGGACGTCACGGGGCAGCGGGTGGCCATCAAGCCTTCCTTCCATTCGCACATCAAGTTCTGCTTCGAACACCACCACGAGTGAGCGGCCGAGCCACACACAGGTGTGTTGCACTCTGACTGACTGACTCGCTGCCCTTTTGTGTGTCAGGCCGTCTGTCGGTGGTGCCAAGCGCCGCCGTCAAGACGACCACAACGGGCCAGCAGCAGCAGCCGCAGCAGCAGCGGCTGCAGCAGTGGGCGGGGGAGCGGCGGTCAGCAATGGCAACAATGGCAACATCCCTGATGACTTCATGCGCTATCCAAGTGGCGCATACCACAAGGTCCTCGCTCTCGGCACGGGCAGAGTGCCCAAGGCCACCGACCGCGTCAAGTTCGACCACGTCGGGTGGGCTGATGCATTCGACGGCCAGGACAAAGTCATCGATAAGCGTGGGGCGGTGTCTAGTGTGTCTGATCGGGGTGAGTGGTTGCGCGAGGCGTTGCTGTCGATGAGGGTGGGGGAGGTTAGGCGAATCATAACGCCACCCGGATGGTTAGTCCGCTACGTTGAGGTGCGTTTGGTCAGCATAGAGTAGGAGAGAGTGCACACACACACGTGGGGGCGGCTGTGTGTCTCACACATGAGTGCACACTCATGTGTGTGATGATCATCATGAGTGTGTGTGTGGCCGGGGGCTTCTCCCTCTTTGACTGACTGACTGACTGTCTGTCTGGTGCCTCCTTCGGCTTAGTTGTAGTGCTCTCTGCGGGTGGTCGCCTGGCCGACTGACTGACTCATGGCTGGCCGGCTGTGTGTGCTGTGTTTGCCTCTATGTGTAAGCGACTTCCCTGCACACACACACACACACACATGGCCACCGAGGTGTGTCTTTTCAGCGGTTCGGTGGCCAGACAGGCTGGTTACAGGATGCTGTCTGTGAGCATTGCGGGTGTGTTGCGGGCTGCGCGTGCCGCCCATAGGAACAGACAGACAGACAGACAGACAAACAGCAGAGCGGCGGATGGACGGATTCATTCATTCATTCATTCTCGGCAGCAGACTGCTTAGTCAGCACGGGTGCCTAGGGAGAAGGGGAGGGCTGGTGTGTCTGTCGGATGCATCGTGCACGACGGCGGTTTGTGTAAATAGACATCAATCAATGAGCCACTAACATTGGACGCATCGATTCAATCGGGACATGATATGCGGAAACGCATCTCGTCAACACAAAAAGGGTGTCAAGGGTGTCAATCAGAGATGAGTGAGAAACGAAAAAGCCAGCTACACGACATTGTATATGTCCGTACGGAAGATGATGAGGTACAGAAGATGGGCGTTTATCATGTATACGTATCGCAGCGTGTATGTATGTATGTATGTGTGTGTGTATTTGTTTGTGAGTGCAGGTGACGGCACTCTGCACCTGACGTACGGGCGTGAACACGTGGACTTTGTTGTGTCAGCATCTGCGCAGCCGACCCATAGGGCGGAAAAGGGAGACATCCATCCATACTGGGTCGCTCGGAAGCCGTGTGTGTGTGTGTGTGTGGTCGTGGGTGCAGCCAACCAAGCTCTTACCGCTTCGGCTGTCTATCAAACGATCGGCCACCATTCTGTCTCGGTGTCTGTCTACATGAGCATGCGACCCCGGTCCTCTCCATGTATGCAAAAGTGATGCATCGACACGCACCCACACTTCATGTCCGACACGCAGAGGGGGGGGTGGGGGTGTGACTGTTGGCTGGTGCTGATTTTCTTCAAGCTGATTGTCTTCGCTGTGGACGATTTTCTTGTCCTGTTTTGGAACATGTGTCACTCGGTGTGTGTCTCTGTGGCAACGACGAACGAGAGCAGAGTATCACTGCAAAGCGTTTCGTGGAGAAAATTGTCAAAAGTCCGACTTCAGTACAAAAGTCCATTTCTCAATATAGCGAGTTCGAATGATCGACCATGTATGACCTTTGTCGGCATGATTCCCTCGACAGACAAAGGGAGCCTGCTCTTTCTATTTTGACAAACGGATTATCCTCGGTTTTCTAGATCACGATCTGCACGACGTGCGCATGTCGACAAACCGGATTATGCAAGGCAAAGCGGTGGATGGATGGATGGATGGGCCATTCACTAGTGGGATTTCGGCGGTTGTAAAGCATACTGCCGTGCCGCTAGACTTATTCCCTGAGGGAAGAGAAGGGGAAGCCAGGCTCTGTGCGTCTGTGTGAGGCTGCGTTAGATAGCTTGCTGCTACTTGCTGCAGGGACTGTGGGCATCATGGACTCCCTCTCTCTCTTTCTCTTCGGTGTGTGATCAATTCATTCGTTCACCACACGAGTGGAGCCATGCAGTCAGTCAGTCTGACAAAAACACTCATCGTTTCACGGCACACAGTCAGTCTGACAGACAGACCTGACCCTCGCCGACACTCATAACAACCACAACCCCTCATTGATAACATCGGTCTCCAGGTTGAAGTGCCGCAGTACGCCACACCACAGGGGCATCGACAGCGGGAAGCGCTGGGCGGGCAGCTCAGACGGATCGTCGACAGGTGCCTCGGTCGTCAAGAGATGGATGGCGTACCCCCCCACGCCCAGCTCCCCCACCAGATGGACAGCAGCGGTCTCGCCCGGCCTAAAGCCGCTCACTATCACCAATCGATAATTTCTTGCATCAGCAGCATTCAGATTGCCATGGTCGTGACGATGGTCCACAGCGATGCCCAGATCTCCCGGGATGCCCTCGGTGAGCACACGGCCACGGCGAGGGTCACCACGGCGCGCGAGGAGCACCCGCCTCTGACCCACCCCATCTTCATCCCTCCAGCAGGAGACCACCATGCGCAGCAGAAACGCCGAGAAGGTGGGATAGAGGTCAGGGCGGCGACCGGGGTCTCGGACGGCAGGGTCGCTCCGCTTGTAGCTGTCAGCATAGGGATGGCCGCCCGGCAGATCACCAAGAGGCACCACGCGAAACGTCTTGTCGCCGATCCGATAGCCCCCATAGCGCCGATCCGACAGCTGCAGCGCCAGGCTGGTCCCCTTGTAGTTGAGTAGGTGGCCGAAGAGGCGGTAGATGGCCATAGCCAGGGGCAGCTCGTGGAATGTCGCCATCTCCCACGAGTGAGCCGACAGCCGCAGGGGCAGAGCCGCACTGGGGGTCAGCCGGTAGATGGCGGCCAGCCGAATGAACTGCCCCATCGCCCGCCACTCCTCGCCACTGCCGGCTGCAAGCACGTAGGCCACCTTCATGCCGCCCTCCAGATCAACGATGTCGAAGTCCAGGACGTCTTGCACGCCCAGACGACTCATGACCGCCTCGACGTGCTGCTTGACGAGCTGCAGCATCATGTCCACTTTGTGGGGGTGGCTGCTCTTGATCGTGGCGATGAGAGAGCGGAGTGCATCCCGTCTGGCGGCGTGAGGCGACATGGCCATGTCGGCCGCCCTGCCGATGGCCATGCCGAGCAGAGAGGGGACCGACGAAGGGGAAGGCTGGGATGAGGGCGTCGCACCAGTCGGCTGCATGGCCGTAGTAGTACTGAGCCCTGGCGTGAACAGAAACACACAAAGAAGCAGGTGTTTGCAGCATCAACAGGCTTCCGGTCGGTCGCTGCCCTCTTACAGTCGCTAAGCGGCACAAACAACGGCCAACTCGGCCTCCATCGTCGCACCGCAACACCGGCAGTACCTGAACCACACAGACAGACAGACAGACAGACACCGAAGGGAACGGACCTGTGTGTTTCTCTATTGTTTTTGCTTCGTCTATCCCACCTGATGCTCTCTTCTCCTTCTTCTTTCACTCTGCGGCACCCTGCTGCAATTCACCGCCTCATGCGAGCTTGACGCCGAAGGGAGAGAAGAGAAGCGGTGTCAGCTCAGGGCTGAGGCGTGTTGATAGTGAGCTGAGTGGGCTGCTTGACCGACATCAGAAGTCGCTTTGGCAGATCACTCATCGGCCGCAGCGCTGCAGTAGAGGTCAGTACCGCCGAAATGAGAAAGAAGATCTGACGCGATGCCAGGCGATGCGTCACTGTGGATGGGCGGCGTCATGTGTGTGCGTGTCAGGAGAGCCATGAGTGACCGCCTCGTGGAGGTGTTTGAGTTCGGTGGTCATTTTGTCTATGAGGACGGCCATGGCGGCTATGAGATGGACGTCAGAGGGCAGCGAGTGGCCATCTCTCACCCGTCATTCAACAGAGATGTCAAGTTCTGCTTCAAACACCACCAGTGAGCGACTGAGCCGCACACAGTCGTGTTGGGCATTTCTGACTTGGTATGCCATTCTGTGTGTCAGGCCATCTGTCAGTACCAAGCGACGCCGTCAGGACGATCACAACGGGCCACAGCAGCCGGCAGCAGCCGCGGCTGCAGCGGGGGGAGGAGGAGATGCGGCCAGCAATGGCAACATTCCTGACAACTTCATGCGCTATCCAAGTGGCGCATACCACAAGGTAGTGCAGCGCGGCACCGGCAGAGTGCCCACACTCACCGACACCGTCAAGTTCGACTGGATTTCGTGGCGCGACGCATTCGACGGCCACAACAAAGCCTACGATTACCGTGGGTGGGTGGCACAGCCATACGATAACCGTCGGGTGGTGTGTCGTGTGTCTGATCGGGGTGCGTTGTTCCAGGAGGCGCTGCTGTCGATGAGTGTGGGGGAGGTCAGGCAAATCTTACTGCCAGCCGGATACTTCGGCCGCTACTATCAGCTGCGGTTGATCAGCATAGAGTAGGACAGTGGACACACACACACACAGATGGGGGCGGCTGTGTGTCACACACTCATGCGTGTGGCCGGGGGCTCTTCCCTCGTTGACTGTCTGACTGTGTGCCTCGGTGTTGAGCGATGGAGTGAGCGTATCGTCATGGCTGTCTATAAGATCCGTCTGCGATGAGCTTACAAGCGAGGAGCCGGCGAGTTGCTTATCGGTCGGCCACTCACAGCCTTCTCTCGCTCTGTGTGTGTATGTGTGTCTGTCTGATTGGTTTTCTTTTTGTCTGCTTGTTCGTCAAGTGATCTCTCCGTCCGGCTGTCTGTGTCTGTCTGTGTGTGTGTGTGTGTGGATAGATCACTCTATTCTCTCTCCGCGTCTCTTACCCGCCGCGGAGTGAGGGGCGGCTAAGTGAGCACCGGCGGGTCAGTCAGTCAGTCAGATAAACGGCCTCTCCTCTCTTTCTCTACAGACAGACACAGACATAGAAAGGGACTCGTTGTGTTTGTTTGTCTGCATATGGCGGCCCGTCGACTGATAGACAGACAGCCGAGCGGCCCTACCTGTGTCTGTCTGTGTGCCTTTCCTTTGCATTGATCGGCTGTGTGAATGGCCGACATGGCGTGTGTGTAGCTGCTGACTGACTGGCTAGCTGGCCAGCGAGAGGGAGGGAGGCACACACGACAGAGCAGCCGATGAATTCAGACAGCCTGATATGTGAGATGCCCTTTTGAGCAGCCGGCCATTCTGATATGATGTTCGTTGGTGCTGCTGGGCGGCTGCTGGACAGGCAGACAGACAGACAGAGCGGTGGATGGCTAGATGGTCCCTTCTCGGCAGCAGACTGCCTAGCTAGCGCGAGTGCCTCGTGGGAGGGGACGGGCTGGTGTGTGTCGGCTGTATCTTTCCTGACTGCTTAGACGTGTCGATAGCAAACGGATCGATGCGATTGAGTCACTGCAGTGAGACACATTATTACATCTCGTCGACACAACTTGATGGACACGGCCACGTCGAGTCGATGTCCACACGCACACACACACATTCGTCACCCCCGATGAGGTCTGCCTGCCTGCCGACAGTCACAGACACAAAGGAGATCAGCCGGCCGTCGCTGAGCCCCAACGAAGCTTGAGGCCGCCAGATAGACGCCCACTGGATAAAAATCATGACAGTGACATTAAGCCATCGATGTGCCGCAGTCATGCCAGGAGTGAAACCGTCGTCATGGCAGCTCAGAAACGATCGTCAGCAGGGTGTGGGAGAGACATAAAGTCTCTCTCGACCGACAGCACGGCACACAGGCAGCAGCATCAGCACACTCACGGCAGACACAAAGGGCCACGGGCGGCTGACAGGCACACACACAGTGAGAGATAAACCATCCCGACAACGGCAGGCACAAAGAGGCCCATCCAGTGGGTGTGTCTGTGGTTGAGCGAAACGTCCATCAGTCTGTCTCAAGTACACACACAGAACACAGCACACACTCGTATGTCGCCTCCAGCCGGCGACCGAATGACCGGCCACGCACAGGGATCATCAGGCAGACACGCAAAGTCAGACAGACAGACAGACAGCCGGTGGGGGAGAGAGGGGACACGCACACAAAATACCCCTACGGCTAACCCTCCCTACTTCGCCCAAAACCAAAGCCCACAGTCAGCCACTTCACGAGTGAGGAGCCCCCGGCCACACACATGAGTGTGTGTCACCCACAGCCGCACACAGGGGTGTGTGTGTGTGTGTGTGTGTGTGTGTGCTCTCCTACTCTATGCTGATCAAACGCAGCTCACGGTAGGGTTCAGGTCCGTCTGGCACTTTGATGTGTCTGACCTCCCCCTCCCTCATCGACAGAAACAACTCACGCAGCCACCCATACAGATCAGACACACGATACACCGCCCCACGGTAATCGTATGCTTTGTTCTGGCCGTCGAAAGCATCACGCCACTCAGCGCGGTCGAACTTGACGCGGTCATTGATTGTGGGCACTCTGCCGGTGCCCTCCTGCACCACCTCATATGGATAGCCAGACGATGGCAGTGTGCCGGTGCGACGGCCGACACTGACATGGACAAAACCAAGATGGCCAATTGCTGCAGTCGGCTCCCTGTTGGGCTTCACCTGGCCTGTAGTGTCGGTGTGTCCGTCTTGACGATGCCGTACATGGCCGCGTTGACGTCAAATGGCGCCTGGTCCGTCTCGCCAGCCATCGTCAGCACGGCGGCCATGTCGGCGGGCGAGGCGCCGAGTCGCTTTCTGCGGTAGAAGTCGACCATGCGGCCGATGTGGTCGGGATCGACCACCTCCACCGCCCGGCTGCTGGACCACCTGACGGCACACAAACAGTGAGAAGCACATCGGTGTGTGTCCTCTGTGTGTTGGTGTGGTGGGCTCACAGGTCAAATCGGTGGCTGAGTGCGATGTCGCCCATTTCGTCCACAGTGGACTGAGTGGTCGAGATGAGCTGTCCACACACCTCGACCGACCGAATGGCATCGCCGCCACTCAGAGGCAGCAGAAAGGGCTCGACGGCCTGACACACACACACACACACAACCATCAGACCAACAGCCTCTTGCTTCCTCTCCCTCTCTGCATGTGGTCACCTTTATCTCTTTGTCGAGATTGTCGCGTCGTGTGTTGGCGGCCCGCAGCTGTCCCTCCAGCCGGGCCTTCTCATTGGCGAAGGCTTTGAGGATGGCCTCCATCGCCTTGAGGGCGGCCGCCGCCTCGGTGGGGCTGCTTGTCAGCGACCCGGTGGGCACACTATCGGCACTGCCGGTGCCCTCTGTGACATCCTTGTCGAGAGGCGTCGTCAACAGCTTGACCCAGAAGCCATGGCGACCTGCGACAGGCAAACCACACAGACAGCCAAATGAGTATGACGAAACGAAAAGTGTGTCATGGCCTTCATTGCCCTCACCCTTGTCGCGCTTGGCCACTTCATTGAGCAGATGGCCGACCGACGCCGCCTTGCCGGCGCTGCGAAGGGTCTCGGCGTTGAGTATGGCCTTGTGGACGGCCTTGAAGGCCTCCGGGCAGATGTCGACGAACACCCGCTGGCTGTCGTCCTTGATGAGTCGGCCCTCCCAGCAGCCCCCGAAGAGGGCCGCCAGCAGAGTGCCCTCCACCCCCTCTCCCTGAGTCATGTGCTGCCACCTGACGCTCATCAGATGTCCGCCCACATTCAGCAGCAAAGTGTCGTCAGGCGAGGCCGCCGAGGGGTCCGATGCGCCGTGGTGCTGCCGCTCTCGCTGGGCGTCCTCGTCAGCCTGGCGGATCTGTGTGTGCAGCTGGCTGATGGCGTCACCGATGGCCGTCACGGGCACGTGCAGCTCATTGAGAATCGCATGGGCGCTGAACTGGCGAGCGGCCAACTCGGCCTCCATCGTCACAGGCAACAGATCTCTCACCGGCAGTCCCTGAACCACACACAGACAGACACCGAAGTGAACGGACCTGTGTGTTTCTGTATTGTTTTTGCTTTGTCTATCCGACCTGATGACTCTTCTCTCTTCCCTTTTCTTTCCTCTCTGCCCCTTCACCGGGTGGTGCGAGCTTGACGCCGAAGGTGAGAAAACAGCGGCGTCAACTCACGGCTGAGGCGTATCGATAGTGAGCTGAGTGGTTCGCTTGACCGAGATCAGAAGTCATTTTGGCAGATCACTCATCGGCCGCAGCACAGCAGAGGTCATCACTGCACCCTCAGCTGAATGCATAGAGAGAGGGTGGCAGATCTCGCAGAGCTTCCGGCATGTCATCATGCCCTCGAAACAAGGGGAGCATCGTGCCCGACCCAGCGATCGGGTAAACACTCTTGAATCATCGGCGCGTGACAATGGGCGTGAGAACGGCTTGACGCCCTCTGCCATGAGCTGATTCATTCCCATCGTTGAATCGCAGAGAGCCTCTGCGGCGAGCGGCATTCGCGTTCGTGCGGGAGGGAGGGAGGGAGGTAGGTGTTGTGTTGGTCGGTCAGTATGCCGAAGGAGAAGAGCATAGAGGAGCGGTACCAGAAGAAGACCCAGGTCGAGCACATCCTGCTGCGGCCCGACCTGTATGTCGGCAGCAACGAGCACCACCAGCAGCACATGTGGGTCTACGACGCTACCAAGGACAAGATGGTCTATCGCAGCATCGACTACGTGCCCGGCATCTACAAGATCTTCGGTAATAGGGGAGGGCAGATCAGATCTGCCGGGAAATGGGTGACATGGATGTGTGTTGTGGTGTGTGGTGCTGTGTTGTGTGGTGCAGGTGAGATCTTGGTGAATGCGGCGGACAACCTGCAGCGTACGCACCGACTCGAGTGCGGCAGTCGGATGCAGTCAGTGCTGTGTCAGGTGCTGACAAGATGAATATGACGGCCATCAAGGTCAACATCGACGCAGCCAACAACACCATCTCGTTGGGGTACACACGCACCCCTCACACACACACCCCTCACACACACACCCCGTTTTGGTGTGTCTGTGTGCCAATGTGTCACCCAACTCTTCCGCTCTTGATCTTTCTCTCTCTCTCTCTCTCTCTGTGTCCTCCCTCCTTAAGGTGTGGAACGACGGCCGCGGCATCCCCGTAGAGATCCACAAGGAGCACAATATGTACGTCCCCGAGCTCATCTTCGGCCACCTGCTCACCTCGGACAACTACGACGACACTGAGGAACGCGTCACAGACGGCCGCAACGGGTTCGGCGCCAAACTCACAAACGTCTTCTGCACCGAGTTCACCGTCGAGTGCCTCGACGCGAAGAAGGGACTGTCAGTGAAAAGGGGAGGAGAGGGCGGCTGTGTATGTGTGTGTGTGTGTGTGTGTGTGTGTCAGGCGGTTCAAGATGACGTGGACAGACAACATGACCAAGCACAGCGGGCCGGAGATCGAGGACACCGACGAGGAGAAGGACTTCGTGCTCGTGACATACAAACCGGACCTCAAAAAGTTCAACATGACCAAGTAGGTGAACAGCCAACCGACCAGCCCGCCCCGCAGACCACACAGACCACAGACACACACTCAGACGTGCTGTGGTTTTGCGGTGGGTGTGGGCGGGCGTGGGCCTTAGGTTGGACGACGATTTGCTGTCGTTGATGACCAAGCGTGTGTGGGATCTAGCGGGCGTTCACGCTGGCAGCCTCAAGGTAGGTCGGCCTGACACAACCGACCCGTCCCACACACTGTGTGTGTGTGTGAAGGTGTACCTGAACAAGGCCCGGCTCAAGTGCGGCTAGTTCCAGGAGTACGTCGACAAGTACATTCCCGACAAGTGAGTGAGCGATCAAGCGACCAAACTCACACACCTGGACGAATATCACCAGGCGGCTGCTTTGCTGTGTGGGTGGTGGGTGCAGGCAGGCTGAGTTGCCCAAGATCCACGAGAAGGGCCAGAGGTGGGAGGTCGTCGTCACCCTCTCAGGTGAGCACACACACACACACACACACACGACACACGAAATAGAGGAAACACACCACCACTCCGCCGATATCTCCCTCCCCTTGTGTGTGTCAGAGGGTTCGTTTGGCCAGGTGTCGTTCGTCAACAGCGTCGCCACCATCAAGGGCGGCACACACGTGGCCTACGTGGTGGACCAGCTGTGCAACGCCATCTCCAAGAAGGTGCGCCTGTCGGCCGGTGCAATGGCAGATCCACACACACACACACACACACAGAGGCGCCGTCTGTCTGTCCTTCCATTCACCCTCCTCTCTCTCCCTCTCTCTCTCTGTGTGCGTGTGTGTGCGTGTGTGTGTGTGTGCAGGTGTCGCTAAAGAACAGAAACGGGGTTGAGGTCAAGAACATGCATATCAAGTACGCAATCAATCACACCCACACACACCCAAAGACAGACAGACAGACAGAGGGCACAGCCATCGCTGCGCGTGTCTGTTTGTGTGTGTGCGTGTGTGGGGCAGGAATCACCTGATGGTGTTCATCAACTGCCTCATCGAGAACCCAGCATTCGACTCGCAAATCAAGGCACCCAACACACCCAACACACACACACACGCGCCTTAGGTCCCCACATCTCTCTCTCTCTCTCTCTGTGTGTGTGTCTCTCTGTGTGCAGGAGACGCTGACGACCAAGCCTGCCAAGTTCGGGTCGACGTTCACCATCTCTGACAAGGCCCTCAAGCAGGTCTGCAACTCGGGCATCGTCGACAACGTCCTGCTCTGGGTACGGCTGCACACACACTCACTCACCGACCCTCCCATGCCGTGTGTGTGTGTGTGTATGTCTGTGTGAAGGCTGAGGGCAATAAGACCTTAGATCTGCAGCGCAAGATGAAGACCGGCGGCACCAAGGGACAGAGGCAGCTCACCGGTTGGTCAGCCAGCTAGCCACACGTGTGACATGCCCACTCCCCCACTCTCTCTCTCTCTCTCTGTGTGTGTGTGTGTGTGCGTGCAGGCATTCCGAAGTTGGAGGACGCCAAGGGCAAGAAGGACAAGGGCAAGTCATTCTTCGACGATGACCTGGTACACACACACAACACACACAGTGCCCACACAGAGTACAGGTGTGCCTCCCTCTCTCTCTCTCTCTCTGTGTGTGTGTGTGTGTGTGTCAGTTTTCCGCTGACGATGACGATGAGGATGACAAGAAGGCCCCCCATTCTGCTGCCGCCAAACCCAAAAAGGCCGCCGACAAGGTCAGCCTGCCAGCCTCTTTGCCAACTGCAGTCCACCTGCAGCAGCAAAGGACACTCTTGCATCTCGCCTCGCCATTAGTCGTGTGTGTCTATGTGTGTGTGTGTGTGTGTGTCTGTGTGTGTGTGTGGATCAGAAGCCTGCAGCAGCAGCGGCGGCAGCGGCGGCGGCGGCGGGCAAAAAGAACAAACGCAAGGACGACGACGATGGTACGGCATAACCGTGCACTCTGCGCCAGATCGCCCTTCGAGTGCCCGTGTCTGTGTGTGTGTGTGTGTGTGAAGATGAGTCGAGCGACACGCCCAAGAAGGAGACACCCAAGATCCCACCCAAGAAGCCACCCAAGGTCAGATCACACTACACTCCAACCGCACTCTCACCACTCTGTCTCTCTCCCTGTATGTGTGTGTGTGTGTGTGTGATGAGCAGCAGCGTTCTGAGGATGATGAGGATGAGGACGATCGCATGGAGGACGTAGAGGACGAGGAGAGTGAGGAGGTCCGTCGCCCACGGCGTGCTGCTGCCCAGGTACCTGCCTGATACATAAGACACACTACGCCCTCATCGACAGCTCACACACTACGGCCCTTCGCTGTGCAGGCGACGGGTGGCGGCAAGAAGAAGTACGTCAATTGCGATGGTGACCGCGTCGTCGGGCTGCTGGACGGCCATTTCGTCTATGAGGATAGCAGCGGCATCAACATTCCTGATGGCTTCAAGCTGTATCCCAGTGGCGCATACCACAAGGTCGTGCAGGAGGGCACCGGCAGACTGCCCAGACTCATGGATCGCATCAACAATTTGCGCATCAAGTACGACTGGATTTCGTGGCGCGACGCATTCGACGGCCAGGACAAAGACTTCGATTTCCGTGGGGTGGTGAAATGTGTGCTTGATTGGCCGCGGGGTGGGTGGGAGCGTGAGGCGTTGGCGCAGATGAGAGAGGGGGAGCTCAGGCAGATCATAGCGCCAGACGAACCTGCCCCCTACTGGCAGCTCCGTGTGGTCAGCATGGAGTAGGAGAGAGTCCACACACACACACAGGTGGGGGCGGCTGTGTGGGACACACATTCATGCGTGTGGCCGGGGGCTCCTCACTCGTTGACTGTCTGACTGTGTGCCTCGGTGTTGAGCGATGGAGTGAGAGTATCGTCATGGCTGTCGATAAGATCTGTCTGCGATGAGCTTAGAAAGGAGTGAGCACGAGTTGCTTATCGGTCGGCCACTCACAGCCTCTCTCGCTGTGTGTGTGTGTCTGTCTGTCTGATTGGTCTTCCTTTCGTCTGCTTGTTCGTCAAGTGATCTCTCCGTCCGGCCGTCTCTGCGTGTGTGTGTGTGTGTGTGGACACCTCACTGCATTCTCTCTACGCGTCTGTTTATATGGAGGTTGGAGTGAGGGGCGGTTAAGTGAGCACCGGCGAGTCAGTCAGTCAGATGAATGGCCTCTCCTCTCTTTCTCTACACACCCTGACAGACAGACAGCCATACAAAGGGACTCGTTGTGTTTGTTTGTCTGCATATGGCGGCCCGTCGACTGATAGACAGACAGCCGAGCGGCCCTACCTGTGTCTGTCTGTGTGCCTTTCCTTTGCATTGATCGGCTGTGTGAATGGCCGACATGGCGTGTGTGTAGCTGCTGACTGACTGGCTAGCTGGCCAGCGAGAGGGAGGGAGGCACACACGACAGAGCAGCCGATGAATTCAGACAGCCTGATATGTGAGATGCCCTTTTGAGCAGCCGGCCATTCTGATGTGATGTTCTTTGGTGCTGCTGGGCGGCTGCTGGACAGGCAGACAGACAGACAGAGCGGTGGATGGCTAGCTAGATGGTCCCTTCTCGGCAGCAGACTTCTTAGCCAGGGCGAGTGTCACTTGGGGGGAGGGGTGAGGGGGTGGCTGGTGTGTGTCGGCTGTATCTTTCCTGACTGCTTAGATGTGTCGACAGCAGAGAAATCGATGCGATTAATCCGATCGATGCAGTGAGACACATTATTACATCTCGTCGACACAACTTGATGGACACTGCCACGTCGAGTCGATGTCCACACGCACACACGCACATTCAGCCCCGATGAGGTCTGCCTGCCTGCCGACCGTCACAGACACAAAGGATATCAGCCGCCCGTCGCTGAGCCCCAACAAAACTTGAGGCCACCAGACAGACACCCACTGGATAAAAATCACGACGATGGCATTAAGCCATCGGTGTGCCGCAATCATGCCAGGAGTGAAACCGTCGTCATGGCAGCTCAATGAAAAGACCGTCAGCAGGGCGTGGGAGAGACATAAAGTCTCTCTCGACCGACAGCACGGCACACAGGCAGCAGCATCAGCACACTCACGGCAGACACAAAGGGCCACGGGCGGCTGACAGGCACACACGCGACAAAGGCAGCGACAACAGACACACACACACAGTGAGAGATAAACCATCCCAACAACGGAAAGGCACCAAGAGGCCCATCAGTGTGTGAGCCGTCGTGCGCTGTCTCTCTTTGGTTGAGCGAGTACATACACAGCACCCACTCGTGTGTCGCCTCCAGCCAGCGACGGGCCGACCGACCGGCCCACTCACAAAAAACTCTGCGCAGGGAAAATAAAGCCAGACAGACATTGCGAAAGACACCCTTCCCTCCCCTCCCCTGCCGACACAGCACGACCAACACCATTAAGCACACACACACACACACACACACCCAGCGAGAGAGACTTCGAGGCAGCCACACAGACAAAAATCACGCGCTAATCCACTCATTGCACACAGACAACGTACTCACTCCTACGCTCGAAACCAAAGGACAGAACCAGACAGTCAGCCAGGTGACGAGCGAGGAGCCCCCGGCCACACACATGAGTGTGTGTCACACACAGCCGCCCCCACGTGTGTGTGCGTGTGCAGTCTCTCCTACTCTATGCTGATCAAACGCATCTGATAAAAGGGGGCACTGTATCCGGGTGGCAGTATGATCTGCCTGACCTCTCCCTCCCGCATCGACAGCACCGCCGCACGAGCCCACCCATCCCGAGCACCCACAGGACTCACATACCCACGGCGATCGATGAACTTGTCCTGGCCATCGAATGCATCACGACACCAAATCTCGTCGATCTTGACGGCGTCGTTGCGTGTCGGCACTCTGCCGTAGCCCTCCTGCACCACCTCATATCGGTAGCCATACGGTGATCTTCGTCTATGACGTGACATCTGAGAGCGAAAAGAGTGAATAAGGCAGACACACACAGACATCGAAAGAATCAACCTCCCTTTTGGACACACACATACACACACACCGACACACCGAGAGAGAGAGAGAGAGAGACTGTGAGTAACCGGCCGACCGATAAACAAAGCGGCTACTCAGACGACACGCACTCCCCACTCATAGCAGACAGACAGACGGTGAGGGAGAGAGGGGACACCCACACAGACATCCCCCTTCTTGCTGCCTGGCAAACATGTTGCACATTCAACGACACACACATGTATACTGCCACGGCTGAGTCACGACACTCTCACTCCTTGGTTCGAAACCCAAGCACAGAGACAGACAATTAAGAAGAGACAGGCCACACACATGAGTGTGCGACACACACAGGCGCCCCCCCGTGTGTGTGTGTGTGTGGACTCTCTTCTGCTTTATGCTGACCAAACGCAGCTGAACGATAGAGCTGACCAAACGCAGCTGAACGTAGGGGGCAAAATAGTCATTTGGCAGTTTGATTCGCCTAATCTCGCCCACCCGCATCGACAGCACCGCCTCACGCTCCCACTCAGGCCAATCAGACACACGGATCACCTTCCCACGGACATCGTCGCGTATGTCCCGGCCGTCGAATCCATCACGCCACGCAATCCAGTCAATCTTGACGCAGTCATTGAGTGTGGGCACTCTGCCGGTGCCCTCCTCCACCACCTCATATCGCCAGCCAGACGATGGTAGTGTGCCGGTCCGACGGCCGACACTGCTGCGATTGGCCGGCGGCTGCTGTGGCGATGAGCTCTCCTGCCGCTGACGCAGTGTGGCACCGACGCCATTGCCGACGCCATTGCCGCCGCCAACCGCCGCTGCACTGCACACACAGACACAAAGCCGATGACCATCCACACGAAAGCAAGAGAGAGGCAAGGGGCTCCTCACCTCGGGTAGCCTCCCAAGCCAGATGATGGCAGTGCGCCCACTCGACGGCGCAGAGTGGAGCCACCGCCATTGGCGAGACTGCCGATGACACACACAAACGAACAGACACAAAGCCGACACAATGCCAGGAATAAGTGAGAAGGAGGTGTGCTTCTTGCCTACATCTGATTGTTCGGTGGTCGTTGCGTCAACGGCAGCAGTGTCGGCGGATTGGTGTTGAAGTCGAAGAAGGCCACGCGCCCCCGGGGATTGGCGATGCGGACCTCCATGAGGCTTCCGTCAGATGGGCGCCGCTCGTCATAGACGTACTCGCCCGGCCGATTGGGGTACTCGTACACCCGCCCGTCGCCCCACACCGTGGATCCGACCCACCTGCGGCCGGGAGCCACCAAGGCCATGACGGATGCCTACAGACTCACACAAGAACACACAAAGAGGCAATACACAAGGCATCAGATCTCGCTCTTTTCTGCAGTCTACACGTGTGCTGCCTCTCTGTGGCTCACCCTGTGGGCTGTCTGTGTCCTTGGTCGCCTTCAATGCTCCTTCAATCCTCCAGAGTTGACCGTCATCTAAGCTCGCAGATCCTCCCGCGGAACTGTTTGGCATCATTTCTCCCATCAGGTGGGTCAGGGAGGCCTCAGGCAACCGAAAATAACGAAGATCTGGGCCGCAAACTCATTTTCTGTGTCCCTCTCCCGTGGTGCATGTTGATGTGCTCAGGCAAGAGGGCATTGCCGGCCATCGGTAATCCATCGGCCTGTGGGCAGACAAACACTCGAGAGGTCAACAAAGAAGCATTACAGATCGATGCAGTGACAGATCTCTCTCTCATTCATCGCTCTGTCTGTGTCCTCTGTATTTGTGCAGTGGGATCATCAGCAGCCTCTCGTCGCGATGAGTGATCGGCTGGTCGGCCTGTTTTGGGGCCGCAACACCTTCACCGACGGCCGCGGCGGCTTCTACTACACGGCCAAAGGGCAGCAGATGGCCATCCGCCCGGAGCACTACGGCGACATCAAACTGGCGGCCGACATCACAGACGACCTCAGACAGCTCACGTAGGCGACGAGGGGCAGAGGCCATCACACAGATCAGATCTCTTTGTGCTGTGTCTGCACCAAATCTGTGTGTGCAGTGCAGCAGCGGCTGGCAGCAATGGCGGCGGGGCCACACTGCGTCAGCGGCAAGAGGGCTCATCGTCAGTCGCCAACCGCAACGGCAATGGCTTTGTCCGACTTCCCTCCGGCGCCCGCCATCGAGTGGTGCAGGAGGGCACCGGCAGAGTGCCCAAGGCCAGCGACACCGTCAAGTTCGACATCATTGCGTGGAAGGATGCATTCGATGGCCGGGACAAAGCCTTCGATGAACGTAGGGAGGTGGATGTGTGTCTGATTATGGTGGGTGGTGGCGTGAGGCGATGCTGTCGATGCGTGAGGGGGAGGTCAGGCAGATCACAGTGCCCGACGAGAAATGTGTCCCCTACTGGCAGCTCCGGCTGGTCAGCATAGAGTAGGAGAGAGTCCACACACACACACACACATGTGGGGGCGGTCGTGTGTGTCACACACTCATGTGTGTGGCCGGGGGCTCTTCACTCGTCGTCTGTCTGACTGTGTGCAAAGAGGGCGATGTGTGTACTGGGTGTGCGGGTGTTATTGTTGAGAGGGGGCCGGGTGATGGTTCGGCTTTCTGTCTGTCATTGTTGTGGAAAGCCGTCTGCCTGTACACCAATCACGCCACACCTTATGATGGCCGTGAGCTGGTTGTGTGGTGTGTTTGCCTTTTATCCAACCGCCTGTCTGTCTGCCGGTCTGTGGAGGAGAGAAAGCATCATTATCTGTGCAGATAGCCACACACACACAGAAATCATCGATATGTGAATGTCACACATCGATGATTTCTGTGTGTGGGGCGAGAGAGGCATGAATGTGTATCGACCTACTGACTGTATCATGGGTGTCAATCAATCGACTGCATCGATCCGTCCCTCATGCACCCACCAGTCCTTTGTCCACACACCACACACCCACCAATGTGTGTGTAAACGGCTGGTATTCTCTGTTGGCTATGCCCCGCTCGACAGAGAAGCCCTCTGAAGAGCATGGCGTACCACTCAAAGAACACTCAAAGAACAACACACACCCACTGAGTCCATCACCACGGCGTTGTACACTCATTCTCAGACAGGCACAGAAGCCACTGCCGTCGTCCATCCATCCACTTAATGCCGGCTGCGGGTGTGTGTTTATTTGTCTGTGTGACTTGTCGACTGTTGAAAGCGCACACAGTTGTGATGTGTATGTGATTGCTTTTCATGCAACAAACGTGGAACAGACACGACTCGATCGACGGGTGTAACGTCGGGTGTATCATCTCACAGCCGCTGTCTTCCCAGTGTCTGTCATTCGTGCGCCCCCATGTGTGTGGGGTGACCGATCGAGGACGAGTCACCGGCCCATCGGTGTGTGTGACACGACACACGACAGTAGTCAGAAGGCATGGATGGGGTCTCACTCGTATACACACAGCGGCCGCGCCATGCAGCGCAGCAGCCTCAGCCAAATGCCGTCCGCAGCCCACAAAGGGACACAGGTAGAGATGATATGGCCATGGCTGCCCACCCGCGGGCCGCCCGCCCACCAAGTCAGGCAGTCAGGCCGTTAGTCAGTTGATGTGCATGCCGGTGAGTGAGGCCACCAGGTGGCTCAGCGGGTCGCGCGCAGCCCGGGGAATCCGCAGCACATTGTCGCCACGCAGTGACAGCTCGTGTGTGGCGCACACTGACAGACTAACACGGTACCTGCACACACACACACACAGACAAACAGACAGACAGACAGACACATGCGGGCCTGTCTGTGTAACCACTTTCGTCTGCGTGTGACCCCCACCGTGTGACGTCCGATTTGTTGAGTTGTGTGTGTGGCGGCAGGACCTCCCCCACCCTGCCCTCCAGGCCGTTGATCTCCGGCCGACGGACCACACCGCCCACCCGCCACATGCATCACGACATCATGATACCCTCCCTCATTCAGACGCACTGGTCACTTGCCTTGCCCGCCCAGCCACTCAATGCAGGTGTGTCTATGTGGTCTCTCGCGGCTCAGGGTGTCGATCGGCTGACGTGTTTTCTGCCTGTCGACACTCACAGACAGAAACGACGTCAGCCAGTGGAATCCGAGCCCCAAGAGAGTACCAGACGTTACACACCCGCTGCCTCTCCTCTCCCCTCCCTCCCTCCCTCCCTCCCATGAGACAGTCCCATGAGTCAAGTAAGCAAAACCGTATGTCTGTACAAGGGAGATAGTCGCCCCCACCAGCCCTTCCCCCCCTCTAAGCACCTGTCTGTCTAGCTGTCTCACACGTACGGTGTGTCACGACGCCGTGGTGCCTACCCCAGTGATTTTAACATCATCACCAGGACAAACGCCACACCCAAGGCCACACCCAAGAATGCGAGTGCGGCGATGATCGCACCCACACCATTGATGCCGGCCTGATTAAGGCCGAAGAGGACGAGGCCAAAACCACAGAAGATGATCCCGATGGACAAGCCGATGGCCCCTACCAGAAAGCCCAGGCCGCCATTGGAAACGCCCTTGGAAATGCGCTCCACTGGAGTCTCCAGTCCAGTGATTGTGATTGGAGGGGGGCCTTCGCTGGGAGCTGCATGGACCGGGTGCACAGCGATACAGACATGTGGGTGGGGTGATCTCATTTCCGCCTCGCTATCACTGGTTCGCTGACTGACCAGGGGTGGCAGAAGCTCGGCGGAAAGGAACCCCCAGCCACTTCTCAGCGACTTGCTCGTCTCCGTAGTTGATGAAGTTCATGACTTGCAGAGGAGCACCTGCAACCAGCCCACACACACACACGCAAACCCACAGAGAGGGATGCTCTTGCACTCGTGTTGTGGCTGACGACCTTTCTGACCATCGGTTGGGGGAAGAGGACCACTCGACGGCAAGGTGCTGTCTGATGGCTCGGACGTGTTCCGCTCGTCCTTGCCAGAGCTCTGCGACAACACACAGGGAGAGCATATTCAGAAGGCTGAGCAGGTCTTTTGATCATTCATTTTGATTGACCTTTTCGGCGTCCAATTGAGTGTGAGAGTCTTGGCTTTGCCCCTGATTGCCCGTCTGGGCCGCAATGGGCTGTGAGAGGTAATGTGTGGCCTTCCCACGGGCTGTGGAATGGATTGGAGTGACGGCCTCGAGCGGGCGAGCCACCAGGGGAGATTGAAACGTGCTGGCCAACGCCGAGACGATGACTCCCGCGGGAAGAAGTAGAGCGGATTGCTGCGGCATCGCCCACAATGGCTCAGGGAAGGTGGGTGAGGTATGCGAAGATCTCGGGCCAAAGTTGCTCGCGCCGCAAGGAAAAGCGGCCTGTCGGCGAACGCCCCTAGTCGTTGTCTGTCTGTTTCACCCCGTTGCCTGCGAGCTCAGCTGCCGATCGGAAGTGTTTCTGCGGCAAAACGGGAAAGGAGGGTGAGCACACAGGGTGAGCCACAGAGAGGCAGCACACGTGCAGATTGCAAACGAGAGAGAGATCTGATGGATTATCCAGACTCTGTGACAGGTATCACAGCAGGCATCATGGCGTTGGCAGCTGGCCTCGGGTGGGTGGGCATCACTGTGTGGGGCGAGAAGAACGTCTTTGAGTACCCCAATCGGCCGGGCGAGCTGTTCATCGAAGTCACGAGCCCTCTGAGTGGCGAGGTGATTGTGACCCGGCTGGCAGAGGGCAATAAGGGCGTCCGCTTCCTCGACTTCAGCACCAGCCCGCCCACTGCCCTGCCGATAGGGCAAAGGCTACCGAACAACCAGAGGTGAGGAGCCCTTGCGTCTCTCTTGCTCATGCCTCGTGCGTGGATGGTGATTGGCTTTGTGTCTGCGCGCTCTCTCTCTCTCTGTGTGTGTGTGCGTCGTTGACAGTCCCTTCATTGGCGGCGGCGCCACTCTACGCCGTCGGACTGGCACATTGCCAGGGGGTGAGAGGTATGAGGTGGTGGAAGAGGGCACCGGCAGAGTGCCCAGGGCCAGCGACCACGTCACGTTCGACCGGGTTGAGTGGCGTGATGGATTCGACGGCCGTGACAAGGTCTACGATGGCCGTCGGCAGGTGTGTCGTGTGTCTGATCTGTTTGGGTGGTGTCGTGAGGCGATGCTGTCTATGCGTGAGGGGGAGATGAGGCAGATCAAAGCGCCAAACATCAGGTATTATGGCGGCTTACCCACGTATGATCCCCCCTACATTGAGCTGCGTTTGGTCAGCATATGGTAGGGGAGAGTGCACACACACACACACACGTGGGGACGGCTGTGTGTCACACACTCATGTCCGTAGCCGGGGGCTCTTCACTCGTTGACTGGCCTTGTGTGTGCCTCCGTTTTCAGCGAAGGAGGGCGGGTTAGCCATAGGGGTATTTTGTGTGCGTGTCCCCTCTCTCCCCCGCCGTCTGTCTGTCTGCTATGAGCGGGGGAGTTTTGTCTGTGTGGCTGCCTCACAGTCTCTCTCGCTGTGCGTGTGTTGAATGGTGTTGGTCGTGCTGTTGGGAGGGGAAGAGTTGTCTCAATGTTTGTGAGGGGGCCGGTCGGTCGGCCCGTCGCTGGCTGGAGGCGACACACGAGTGGGTGCTATGTTCTGTGTGTACCATAGGCAGACTTTCGCTCAACCAAAGAGAGACAGCACACGACGGCTCACACACTGATGGGCCTCTTTGTGCCTGCCGTTGTCGGGATGGTTTATCGCTCAGTGTGTGTGTGGCTGATGTCGCTGCCTTTGTCGCGTGTGTGCCTATCAGCCGCCCGTGGCCCTTTGTGTCTGCCGTGAGTGTGCTGATGCTGCTGCCTGTGGGTCGTGCTGTTGGTCGAGAGAGACTTTACGTCTCTCCCACGCCCTGCTGACGATTTTTTGTTGAGCTGCCATGACGACGCTTTCACTCCTGGAGTGATTGGCACACCGATGTCTTAATGCCATCGTCATGATTCTTATCCAGTGGGCGTCTGTCTGGTGGCCTCAAGTTGGGGCTCAGCGACGGCCGGCTGATATCCTTAGTGTCTGTGACTGTCGGCAGGCAGGCAGACCTCATCGGGGTGAATGTGCGTGTGTGCGTGTGGACATCGACTCGACGTAGCCGTGTCCATCAAGTTGTGTCGACGAGATGTAATAATGTGTCTCACTGCATTGACTCAATCGCATCGATTTGTCTGCTGTCGACACGTCTAAGCAGTCAGGAAAGACACAGCCGACACACACCAGCCCGTCCCCTCCCACGAGGCACTCACTGCATTAATGGTGGAGGGTGAGTTTGGTTCTGCTCAATGGCGGTGCTCGATGGGGAGGGCGAGACCAGACGACTCATCGACCCAGCTGGCTCTCGAACTGCGTGAGTGTGTGGCTGTCGATGTGTGCGTGTGTGTTCATGATATGAGACACACGCCATTAGTCAACAAGTGACTCGTTTGTGCGTCCGTCGAGTAAATGAGTCTTCTGATTGGAGCCAATAAATAATCTTAGGAGACGGGGAGAGATCGCCACACACAAGTAGCTGGTCAACCAATCAGCCTCGGCCTGTGTGTGTGTGTGTGGCGGGTTCGCAGCGAGCGAGCGAGATGGCTGTGTGTAGGCCTCATTCTCCCTCCCATTATTCACACACACACTGGTGTTGTCTCTCGTCGCGTCGTGCCTGCCTGCCTCAAACCATGCAGTGTGAAAGCAGGCAGACCAGCAGCAGGTAATTAAGCGCATACACACCGTTTCGGCAAGCACCACATACAAGTATGTGGTGCTTGCCGAGCTTCCGCTTGACTGGCTTCCCCTGCAGGAACCCCCTGCAGCAAACAGGCACATGTACAGTTTCACGTGTCTGCGAGACTGATGAAACCGTTGCGACTTCACCTGGTCGAGTGCGTATCCGTGGGCTGACGATGACAAAAACATGGCAGTGCTTCACACACAGGCCACTCCATCACAAGCTCCGGTTGATTCGGAGTCGATGGCGATTGATTCGGTAAAAGTGAGCCACAGGCCGCGCGACTATAAAATGTAGACAGCCATGCTGTTATACAAAGCAGCGCATCAAAGGAAGGCAATCGTGTGTGGAGCCCTTCTCCTACTGCAGGGTGATCAAACGCAGCTCACCCCATCACAGCTTGATGTTCTTCCCCCTCGCACCCCTCAGCCCTGCCCCCACCAGTCCAGCACCTCTGTGTCTTCCTCCAAGACCTCGAGCTGCAGTCATTGCATTCGCCAAGCAAAGAAGACACACCAACACAAAGACGTCGTGTCTCAACGCGTGTGTGTGTGTGGTCCGTCTTGGTCTTGCCTGCCCATCTCGTGGTTCTCCCCAAATTCCCACTCGACTCTGTCGCCCTCATTCACAAGAAACTTGTATTCTATCGCTGAATCGACACACACACACATACACAAATATGGACAGGCGCGGCACAAGAGGAGACATCTCTCTCTCTCTCTCTCTGTGTGTGTGTGTGTATGTGTGTGTGTGTGTCTTACGCTGTTGTGGCAGATCAAGTGAACATGTCCAGTTGTGCCCCGCCGTCCACCTCATTGGGGCGGCGCGGGCCGGTGGACCCCACGACGTAGATGTCCTGCCCCGGCTGGAGGGTATTCGACGCACACACACAAACACACAGACACAGAAACGAGAGAGATGGCCATGATTGTCGTTATCCCCTCGGCCACTCACTCACCCCTGTCATGTAATTGACTGTGAAGTGCACCACCGAAGCCGCTTGAAGCGCCGGTCGGTCAGGGAGGGGAGCAGGAGGGTCAGGGGACAGGCAGGTCAGCCGGAGGGTCAGCACCAGGCAGCACGTCTACACACACGGTCAGTCACACATACACACATACACATAGAGCAGTACATCCATCCATCCATCCCAGCCACCCACTCACTGTGCAGCCTTTGGTTGAGCAGGTCTCTTCCCACTCGCCGTATGCCGGCGACCGACCGGGCGCCCAGGGGACCCAGTGGTCGGATGCCTGAACACAACACACACACACACACACATACACGAACGAGTACAGACACACACTGATCGTATGTACCTGGGTCGTTGATGGCGTCAGGGAAGGCGGCAGAGAAGGCGGGCGGGTCAGTAAGGGCATCAGGCGGGGCGGGGTTGTCGGGGGGCAAATTGGGCAGCAACTCTACACACACGGTCAGTCGCACATACGCACACAGCCCGGTGACAGCCGTACATCCATCCGTACCTGGTTGTTCACTCGGCGGTAGTCGGGCCGGTTGGGGAACATTCACGCAACAGTACTCGTACGGGCCATTCGGGAAGTGGCTGTAGTGCTGCAGACACGCACACACACCTCGAATCGCATCGGTTGTGTGTGAGTCTGTGTGTGTCTCTTTTGTTTGTATGTGTGTGGTCTCCCCCTCTCATGTGTGAGTGTGACTTATCCATATCTCCTCGATTGGGAGTTGTACCCCACAGATGTAGCAGAAGTAGACTCCCTGGCCGCGACATTGCGAACTCTGAACGCACACACACACACACACACACGCAGGCAGCCACATGGATAGACGTGTGTGTATGTCTTGCATAGGTCACACCTCGCATTTCATGAAGTTGCACCCCCTGGCCTTCTCGCACATCGTCCTGCACCTCGGACACCGCTGACGGAAGGAGACACAACATCGCACACGGATGTGTGTGTGAAGGGCATGTGTGTGCCGTGTGTGGTTGATGCCCCACCTTCCATCCCTCTCGCTCTCCGAGCGAGCTTAGCTGCCTGTCGCCCTCAGCGGCCGAGGCCGCCGCAGCCTCCTCGCACGTCAAGCCGTCATGCGCCTGCGTGTTTTCACCGACATAGAGAGAAACACAGAGAGACACAAGAAGAAGATGCGGGTGTATGTGTGCGTGTGTACGTTCCTGTGTGCTTTCGTGTGCGTACCTCGCTGAGCAGTGGGGGCAGAACACCTTCTGACACACGAGACACGTGGCCTGCGCACGACATGCAACAGAGAGAACGCATATGAATGAATGAATGAATGAATGCATGAATGACGCGGCACTAACTGACCGTCGCTCCTCTCATGTATTACCACTGCGGACAGACGAGAAAGCGAGAAAGTGAGCACACAATCCCACCGATTGCTAGCACGCACCATTCCATTCTCGTGTCCGTCCCGACCCAACAGCCCACCGCCACAACGCCAACAGAATCTCCAAGCCCCGGACCACACCCGCTCCTTTCCACAGAACGCGCCTACTGGCAGTGGCACTGCCAGAGCTAAGAGTCCAAAGAGGCCAGCAAACAGAGCCAGCTTGGTGTGCAGGGCGTCGGCATTATGTAGGTGGAGCGCTGCACGCATAAACAAACAGCCAGACAGAGAGGGAGGGAGAGGAAGAGACAGAATGGTCCGCGCAGAAGACCGCATATGCGCTGCATACCATATAGGGCGACGGCAGCAGCACGCCGACCAACAGCAGAACGGGCAGGGACTGAAGGTAAGCAAACCTGCACACACGCACACACACACATCACACCAAACACACACAAAGCGAGAAGAGAGACAAAGGGATGTCCGTGGCTTGCTGAATGGCTGTCTGTGATCTCCTCTGCCTGGCTGCACCTACGGCTTACCGGCGAGAGGAGACGGGCGAGGCGGCGTCCCGACCCCCGTCAGGTGACGTCGAGGGACCGCACATTGCCGGCGAGCGATAGACGGAGCATAGCACACTCAAAGGCCAGTCTTCATCCGAGCCGACATCGTCGTACCACTGGGGGGAAGTCTCACAGGTCGAGTGGGTCTCGTAGCGGAGCGGCTGTATGTGGTGGCTCGACGACTTCTCTCCCTCTCCATGGTCTCTCTTACGTTTGTCTTCTCCTTCACGGACTCTGAGCAGCAGCTGCAGAGTCTGACGGCACTCTCCATCCCCAGATCCCGCTCCATCCCCCTCTCCTCGTTCCTCCGAGACGTCCTCACGCCGAATGTGTGCCGTCGGGACGGCTGCTTTCCCCACTTGATTCCGCTGACACACGTACGTCTGTGGTGGCCATCATTCCAGGACACATTTGCGGTTGGTCGAGATGATGGTCAGTATGGCACATATCACCAGCGGTATCAGCAGAGGCATGAGGATCCGGATCTTCCACTTGGTGATAGCTTCAAGGGAGGGAAGGCAATCTTGAGTGCTCTGCCTGCGCCTTCCAACTCTCCCACGTGCCGTGGCAGCTCTGTGTGCATACCTCGCGGGAGCAGTGGGGGCAGAACACCTTCTGACACGCAGGGCACGTGGCCTACGCACAACACACAACAGAGAGATATAACGTCCATCAATGGCTCTCTGCTGTGGTGTGGTGACTGTGGGTGGATGTGCATGGGTACCCATCTGGCGTCTCTGGGGACGAGAAAAGTGCCGCACTTAACGGTGTGGGACACGTCCCTACCCTCTTCCTCGTTTTCCCCCCCTTCCCTCTCTCCACTGCTCCGAGCCGTCCTCAGGATCCGGATCGGCCGGCGGGACTCCTCCATTGGACGAAGTGACTCACAAATATAAAATGCAAGCAGCGATCTGTACGTGCCACGATCAAGACAATGTTCTGAGTGCATAAAGTCTGTGTCAATGCATTCCTTTCTCCTTTCGCCCACCTTCCTCTCCTTCGCCGCGGTCCTCGTCGTGGGTCTTCGGGGACCTGAGGGAGAGACACACACGATTGGTTGGTTGACGCACTGAGAAGGCACTATGTGTGTGTGTGTGTGAGTACGATGCAGTCAGGGCTGACGAGCTGCTCAAGAGGGTGTACTGACATGACTGATGATGAACAAACCGGCCACACACACAAACACATACACACACGCACTCACGCACACTCACAGCCATCCGGACGGTCCCTCTGGGTGTCAGGTGCACACGTACCTGGCACACTTGGCTGTCCCTTGCCGATGAAGCAGACGCCGAGGCGTTTCCCTCTGGTATGAGAGGGGGCGGTTCACTACCACCACCACCACCAGCAGCAGCGGCAGCGGCAGCGGCGGAAGAAGAGGCAGCGGCGGAAGAAGAGGCAGCAGCAGCAGCTGCTGGTGGGCAGGGTGATGTGCTGTTGCTGGACGCATTTTTGTCGGGCAGGAAGGGATTGCGGGACAACAGACTCATGGATGACGATGCCTGCTGCTGCTGAGGGGGCCTTTGGCTGGTGTTGTTGCTGTCATCAGCAGCAGAGGCAGATGACGATGAGAGAGAGCGGCTGGAGAGGGACATGCCCCCCGCCAAGGGATGTACCTGGCACACTTGGCTGTCCCTTGGCGCAGACGACGATGATGCCGATGCCGGTGCCGATTAAGCAGACGCCGAGGCGCCTCCCTCTGCGTCACCACCACCAGCGGAAGATGGGGCCGCACTTGCTGCATTTCGCAGAGGAGTCACTACACCCATTCGCACACACATCCTTATGGGTATCTCTGCGTGCCTCTCTGTCCTTCTTCCGCTCTCTCTCCCCCGAGAGTTTGTGTGTGTACGTGAAGGAGATGATTCGTCGTCCTGGTCTGGTCGGACTGGCTGTCCTCGTCGGCGCAAATGCGGCTGAAGAAGGTCTCGTGAACTGCGCATCAACACACACAGACACAGACGTCCCTCCTCTCTCTCTCTCTCTCTCTCTCTATCTCTCTGTCTGTCTGTGTGCGTGTGTGTGCGTTGTGGTGATGGAAATGTGTTTGCCTGGCATGGGTGAGGGCGCCTTAATTCAACGCGCCCCCACTCGCCATCAATTGTTCGCCATCTCCCCCGCAGGCGAGGCCGGCCAATGGAGGAGACTCATTTCCGACGGCAGGCACGGATTTCATGACACCAGGCGGGCTCATCAGGCGTTGAGGGGACTCTGACTGTGGTCATGAGGACGCCGAAAATGAAATGAAATATCTCCAGTAATGAGTTGCCTCCGTAGTAATGGTCGAGAATCTCGAGATGCAATGGTCTGAATCTCGACCATTGCATGTGGACCAAATGTGAACCGGCCAGTTGAGAGCCTCACACACACCAAGCAGCAGCTCCTCACTCGCTCTCTTTCATTCTCAACTGACAGTGTCACCCCTCCACAACAGCCGCTCCGTTCTCAGCAACCAAGGCACCGCGCCAGACCGCATTTGGCGCATCTGAAGCGTCACTCAAAGGGCACTCAATCCATTCCAAACATCATCACCTCACTCACTCTGGTTGGCGAGACATCCTTCACTCAATTCTGTCTCACCACAACCGATATCTGCTCTGCTGCTTTCTCTGCAGCGACTGGACAGACATGCAGTGGGCTAGCAGCGACTGAAGCGTCTTTCAACCTTCCGTCCAGACAGCTACGTCCCTTACGTTGAGCTGCGTTTGGTACAGCATAGAGTAGGAGAGAATCCACACACACACACATGTGGGGGTGGCTGTTTTTGTCATAAACTCGTGTGTGTGGCCGGGGGCTCTTCCCTCTTGCCTGGCTGACTGTGTATCGGGTTTGATCGGAGAGGAGGGAGTGCATCGCCCCTCTCTCTTCTCATTGTCTGTCTGTCTGTCTGTTTGTTGGTCGCGCTCTCTGCGTGTGGCCGTCTGGACGACTGACCGGCCGGCTGTGTTTTGTGTGTCTGCCTCGAGTCTGTCTCGCCTGACCAGCTGGCTGATCGGTCCTGGCTGGTCTCGTGGGCTCATCTGTCCTCCTCTGTTCTGCCTCTGCCATTCGTGTGTGGGGCTGTGCCTCCCATCCCCTGTCTAATTCAAAATGGGGCTTTGAAGTGTCCCTCCGTCCGTCCCTCACTCAAATATCTCCCTCCCACGCAGATTCAGACAGAACCAAGAATCGATTCATCGCAGGTGTCTGTTCTGTCTCTCATCCATGCTGTCGTCCGCTTGCACTGCATGTGTCTCTTCCACTCACTCACTTCAACGGGGTCTTCCCTTGCACAGCTGTTCTCTCTCACTCTCGGCTTTCTTGAATCTCGCCATCCCGCCTTGCAACTCGTCCACACTGCACGTCGGCCTCATGCGCTCCCTCACACAGCACGCGAACAGCAACTGGGGGTCCTGGCAGGTAGGCGAATCGGAGACGGCATGCCACGTGTCGTCGGGAAACTTGATGGGGACGGCGGGCTCGGCGGGCGTGAACAGCACATGGTAGATCATCAGTGTGCCACCGGTCGTCTTGGTCTCGATGTCGTATTTCTTGAGGCCGTCCGGACGTGTCTCCTTCGGGACGAAGCGGATCGTGTTGGCCACATGATCGGTTGGCTCATTGACTTTCTCGTCCGAGTACAGCGGCCTGTCGAGAAGGCGGAACTGCTGGCAGCACAACGGCCGAGGCAACTCCATCCTGATCGATCGCATCGATCGGCCAGACACACACAGAAACGGAGAGAGACATGTACAGACACGCATTACTTGTGTGTGTGTGCGCCTACCGGAGATGGAAGCGGTCGAGGACGGATCGATGCAGCAGCGGTCTTGCCATCTTCAGGACATTCCCGCCAGAAGCAGAGCACTTGAACGCCCATCGTGGCCTCGTTTCGACAGCCTGCTTTCTCATGTCGTCCCAGACCTTCCCAACCAAGGGACCTGCTCACGCACAGACAGAACCTGTGTTTATGCCCACACATATGGCCTCGGTGGCACCGACCTTGCCATTGGATGTCCTGAAACAAACACACTGGCATGCAAAGGCAATAGCTGTTAGTTCTTCCTCCACTCACCTGCCACTGCTTTAGTTTTGACTCGTTATGAGCTTTCGCGGCGACGAGTTCCATGTACGGAGGGATGCTCTTCTGCCAATTGGCCGTCAGCTTTAGACCCGCAGACTCCGCTTTCTGTAGCATCCACCTGATCGAAGTGAGAGGCAGACAGGCAAAGAGACCCCTGTCAACGCAAAGCTTCCATGATCTGTTGTGGACCTTTGGCTTGCCTGAGAGGTATGTCGGCGATGCGATCGATGTCGTCGAGGCCACCGCCAACGTCCTTGTGATCACCTTCAAACCAGAGGTTTTCGATGTGCGGCACCTGATGGCACAATGGGCGATGGAGATGCGGCGTCGCCTTTGAGAGGGACTCACCCCACCTGTGCCTTTGCTGTCCTGTTTGTCGGCCGGCTTGTGGCATAGGCAGACGGATCGAAAGTGATGGGAAACGCCTCGAAAGTCCCCCGAAGCCTGCACGAGAAGCGCAGGGCACACAGACGTATGTCTCTGTAATGTATAAGTGTTAAGTTGTGCACCATTGCCGCCCACTCACTCATCCAGAGACATGGCATGGTAGACATATTTCGTTGTCGGTGCAATATCGAGGACCAGCCCTGCAGCCGACAACCAGGACAGATCCACGTTCAGAAGTGAGACGTGAGCATCCTTCCGAGTGTACTCTGGACGTTGTAGAGCAGTGCGACTGTGTCGGCCACGGCGTCAAAGAGACCGACAAAGTGAGTGTCCCTCTTCCGCTCATCGTCCGCCATGTACTCCGTGCCTGGTCCGTCCTCATGTAAGTACGCGAACTTCTGGACCAGATCGGACTTTTTCTCTTGGAGGAAGGCAAGTTCATTCTTCTTGTCAGCCGGAAGGCCAAACGTGAAGAGGAGCCCTGCGTGATCGAGATAGAGACATGAGATTGATACGTCAGGTCTTCGGGCATCACCTTGGAGGAGCCGGGCCTGCAGCGCCCCTCGAGAGAAGCCAAACATGAACAGTCTGTCCTCCTTCGTCAGCCCAATGTCCATGAGCCACTCGATTGCGTCCAAGACGCTTTTGACGAACCCTGCTCCGGTCATGAACGCAAACAGCTCTTTCGGCTCGCTGAACTTCTCCCTGCCGACGCCACGGTGATACTTGACCAACTGCTGCCCACCTACATGCATTCATGCCACCCATCCAGCGTTTGAGTGGGTCATTTGGACGATGTCACACACCCCTACCCGCTATGAAGGGGTCGATGCTGTCTGCTATGAGTGGAATGTTCCCCCATTCCTTGGGCGTCTCCCTGTCTCTGTTCTTGCCGCTGCCATCGAACAGCACGATCACGTTGCGGGGAAGGTCAGCGCTTGTCTCCGATTCGTCCGCCGAAATGAACCAATCGGGTGTGACTTCGCAATCAGCTTCCTGGCAGATGGACGACGCCGTTCCCAGCTGGAGAGCGAAGAGGAATGCACTGCAGAAGGCCAGCCCCATCATGGCCGGCCCGAGTGCAACTTGAGGACGGCGAGACGCCCCCCTGCCCCCCACCTGCGAGCTTTAAATTTCGAATGCGGATCTCCGCCTTCTTCCTTCCCGGTCCCTTGTGGCTCTTGTCATCCAATTCCGGTGTCATCAAGGTCCCTGATCCAGAGATCTCTGCCGGCGACAAAACACATCGTCCCTCGACACCTCGACACGCGCGAGATGAATGCACTCATGATCAGCCCGCCTCTGGCGTTTCTGGTGTGGTTGTGCCTTCTAGCCTCTTCCTTTGGCTTTCGACATCCATCTCTCCGGCCGCTCGGAAAGGGAAGATCTGTCGTCAGCGCTCGGACGCATCGCCATGCTCAGACAGCTGATGAGCCGTCGGCCGTTGAGCTGTACGAGTATGCTAACCACCACCCCCAGTATGGCACGTTAGCTGACGATCTGTACGGCTACGACACGGAAGATGCGCAGCCGTCGATTGACTGGCTGGTGCAGCCCCCGACCAACATCAAGCACCCAGAACTCATCACCACGACAGGTCAGCGGTTCGTTCGATGAATGGATGCGGCGGGTGTGTCCAATGGTGTCCCTGGTCATGCAGAGAACGAAGGATGGACCTACAGCAGCACATCCGATCCGACGCTCGACTTCTTCTTCGAGTGGTCGGAAACAAGAACAAGAGCAAGAGGTGATCAGCACCATGCATCTGAATCTGTTGTGTTTGCAGTGTGCCCGGGATTGACCACGACACCATGCGCGAGATGCTAGCGGCTGCCTGGCAGGCGAACGCGACACCCACCCTCCGTGCCATCTTCCATCTCGGCGACCCCAGACACGGCAAATCGGACAGGCCCAATCTCTATGAGGCCCTTGTCTGGTCAGCCCGCCCACATTGGATGACTGACTGATTGCTGAGTCTTTTGTGTGTCTGTCCTCAGGCTGTGGGAGAACCATCCAAAGGTAAAAATTTGCCCTTTACGTGTATGCATCATCCGTCTGTTGGCCTTTCTCTCTTTCTCTGTCCATCGATATTCCGTCAGACTCTGCTCGCCAATCTGCCGCACATCCCTATCCACTCCTCCTGGAAGGCACCAGCGGACCTCGTCACCATTGCCATCGCCGGCATCCAGCCATACCGCGACAGACGCGAGCACGACAACGCCAACTTCTACGAGCGAAAGGAGGCGAAGTACAGGTCGTATATCCGCCGATTGAAGCGCAAGCGTGCCCGCAGAGAGATGCTGAACGAGACGACGGCGCTGATCAACGAGACGACGAGCAGCGTTGAGGAGTTTGAGTATCGCTGGGGGCAGTGGTGCGAGTGGGATCGATCAAGGATCGCGGCCAATCAGGCGCTGGAGCAGGCCAACGCACGACTAAATAGGAAGAATAGATCCATCCATCCATCCATCACGCGCGTCTCGTTCTCTCTCAGCCCGCTACAAGAAGCGAGCAGAGCGGCACCAGCGCCTGACCGAGAAACTGACCGACTCATGGACCACCATGCTACGACAGGAAGTGGCCAGCCTCTACGCAGCCCAGCTGCGCAAAGACGTCGAGGCCATGAACAACAACCGCTCCGTCTCGCTGTGCGGCAAATGGGCGCCGTCGATCGGACAATCTCACGACTGCGTCTCAGGCCTGGCCACGACAATTGCCTTCCAACTGGTGGATGAAGGCGAGAGGGAAAATGTGACCCTGATTGACGTGATGGACAACTATCGGAAGCGGTACCTGACGCCGCTACGTGCTGCGAGTCAGGTGTGCGAGTGTTACATGAGTGCGAGGACGTGGTCTGAGATCCCCTACTCGCGGGTGCCGTCCATTGCTATGCGCAACTACAAGAAGACATTCAACAAGTGAGTGCGCTTGCACGCATCCATACACACACGCACACACACACACACAAACGGGAAGATGCATGTCTCCATACAAATGTGTGTATTTTCTTTGACTGCGTGCTGCAGACGTGACGAGGAACGATTCAACGAGTAAGTGCACACACACGCAGCCAGAGCCTCTCTCGTCTTGCCGACGTATGTCTATGTCCACACTCGCAGGTTTCTGGGAGCAGTTGAGACTGGCACTGAGACCATCGCGGCCGGTGCTCTGCGGCCGCATGAGCTGATCGCGCCGTTCCTCAACCATTACGAGTACGGCAGCGTCGCAGAGGAGAACACCAACGAGCAGCAGTGGAAGCGCTATGTCGACGACCTCAAGAAGAAAGGTGGCGGCCAGGGACTGTGAGCACCTCGCACCCACGTTCATGCAGCTGCTCAATGAACATGGATTCCCTTCCCTCTCCCCCTGTGTGTGTCTGTGGATGTCTTGATGCAGATCGAGTTCGATAGCGATAGTTGATGTGAGCGGGTCCATGTACGGGACGCCCATCCAGGTGGCCATCGCTCTCGGCCTGCTGACCGCTGAGATATCCGAGGAGCCCTGGCGTAACGCCCTCATCACATTCAGCCAGACGCCTGCCTTCCACTGGGTCGAGGGGAACGTGACGCTGAAGGAGAAGGTGCAGTCGGTGATGCGCATGGACTGGATGATGAACACCGACCTGCAAGTAAGACAGATGGAGGGATGGACACACACGGGTGGACGCTCTTCTCTCAATGTGGCGTCTCTGCTCTCATCAGCTGGTGTTCGACATGCTGCTGAAGCGTGCGATTGACAAGAAGGTTCCGCCAGAGAATATGATCAAGCAGCTCTTCATCTTCAGCGACATGTACGAACGCACTGAGGCGCACCTCACAGACACACCAATATTGACATGGTCTCAGGGAGTTCGACCAAGCATGCCCTCAGTTCAAAGGAGCTACCGACCTGTACCTCATTCAGCAGAAATACGCCTTGGCTGGCTACCCAATGCCCAAGATAGTCTTCTGGAACCTCCGTGCGTCCGGCAGCAAGCCGGCCGTGTCAGACGAGGAGAACGTGGCGATGCTGTCGGGTTTCTCGGGCCACCTGCTGTCGGCCTTCCTGGATGGGCGGCTGGAGGACTTCACGCCGAAGGGGGTGATGCTGAGCACACTCATGGACAAGAGATACGACGGGCTGGTCGTTGTGGACTAGGAAGGCAGGCCGATTGGACAGAGGGCATTGGAGGCGTCTGTCTTTGTGTACAGTAGCCGAGAGAGAGATGTGAGAGGGATTTGTTGTGGTGAGGTCAGTTTTAGGTTGTTTATGGGAGCTGGGCCGACATAAAGGAAAAATGGCTCACTATTCAGTATGTCGTTTATGGCATATTTCTCCTCGTTGTGTCGTTTTATCGGTCCGTGGTGTTCGTTTCCTTTATTAGCTGATTGCGTTCTGCACTTGTACATTACAGCATTGCATGGGGCGTTCACACGTATTCGTGTCCTCTTGAACAAACGTCACTCTGGAAAAACTAGTAAGCTCACACCAACAAGGAAGACAAAAACACCCAAAGAAAGGCACACAAAATGCGTACGCTCTATACACACAGTGGTATGTATCAACGAGAGGCCTTGGCAAGGCAGAAGAGAGGGCCTCATGGGTAGTATGGGTAATAGTAGCCATTGTACCAGTAGCCGTTGTCCGTCCCGACCACTGACGGATTTCCCGCATACACAACCGCCGGCTGCACAGCATACACACACACACACACAGACACACAGACACACAGACACACAGACAGAGAGAGAGAGAGAGAGAGGGATGCACAAACTTGTCCGTTCTGGTCGGTGTCGTGTGGTCTATTGCAATGCACTCACATTGCCCGCCTCAGCGACAGACGGATTGCCTGCGGACACGACCGCCGGCTGCACAACACACACAAAGACAGACATGCCTCCACGTCTAAGTTTCATCTGCATGCACTGCTTCCTTGCTTCATTGTGTGCGTACGTTGCCAGCAGAGGCCACAGACGGGTTGCCCGCCGACACGACCGACGGCTGCACAAAGTGACCCACAAGACGACACGCCATACACATGATATGAATGCATGCCCGGCTCTTCATTGTGTGCTCTGGCTGGTGTGCGTACGTTTCCGGCTTGTGCGACGGAAGGGTTGCCAGCAGACACCACCGAGGGGTTGCCGGCCGACACCACCGACGGGTTGCCCGCAGAGATCAAACACGGGGACCCCACACGCACCAGACTGACAGACAGACAGACAGCCAACCATCCAAGAACGCACACACAATAGAGAGAGGGAGAACAGCAGACATAGTGCTGTCCCCCTTACCTGGGGTCTCCCGCACACACGAGTGCCGGTTGGCCGACGTTGAACAGCCTCGGGTTGCCCACATTCACCAGTTTGTGTCCGTACCGAGAGCTGCCGGCGCGGGCATTCGCGCGCGCACGTAGCATTCGGGCGGTGTCTGAGCTGGACGTATCAGACCGATGCTGCTGCTGGTGGTGGTTACAGATGGCAAGGGACACGCCAGCAACGCAGACGAGCAAACAGGCGATGAGATGCTTCATAGACACACGGAGCCGAGGAGGGGCGAAGGCAAGTGTGCGTTTGTCGAAGAAGGGCCGAGAGTGATCGGACGACCATTGCTGTCCACCTTTCGCCTTCACGGGCGAGAGTGAACGGCGTTGAGAAACGGAGAAACCGCGGGCCAGCATTGGTCCCCCTGGCCACACCCGGGCCAAGCTCCTCTTTCAGGCCTCCACGTGATCAACTGAAGCTACGAGATGCTTGTAGGAAGAAGGGCAAGTCAGATGGATGCAAGAGATGCCTCGTGCGATGAATGAACACTTCCTCACGACGCGAGCTTGGATCGCGAAGCCACCGTAGTGCAACGACGCCAACGCTTGGCTTTCTGACCACCCCAGACGAAGTTAGCGTCGTTTCCATTTTAGCTCTGTGTATGGGTTTGTATTCGTCGGCTCCGCTTCCAGTGGCTCCGCTTCCCACCGCGACATCGAATGGCGGCGGCACACCCGATACGTCGCCTTTCGCCTGCCGGATCTGCCTCGAGCAGGCCACGGAGCCCGTCGTCACGCGATGCGGACACCTCGTGAGAACATGCACCCACAGCAAAGGAGCCACGATGCACGAGGCGCAAGACACAAAAGCTGCCTGCACGAGGCCCACATCGGGTGTGTGTGCGTGTGTGTTGTGTGTTGGTGTGCCATGCAGTATTGCTGGGCGTGTCTGCACGGCTGGCTGGTCGGTCGCGGCAAAAGGGACTGTCCGGTGTGTAAGGCGGGCGTGACGGTCGACAGCCTCATACCGCTGTACACGGCAGGGGGCAATGAGCAGGACCCCAGGTAACCAATCAAACCAAGGCATTGCCGACAGCGATATGCCATCTCTCTCTGTTGTCTGCTGGCTGGCTGCATAAAGGCTGCGTGGGATTCCCCAGCGGCCGACGGCCGGGCGGATGGCAAACACCCACACGTACGCACGGCGAGCAAACCGACCATAAAGACTGGTGCATTCTATGTTTGTGTGTCAGTGTGGCTATCGGCAGCGGTGTTGAGGCGCTGCCTGTTGATGCTGACGGCTTCACTGTGATGCCATCTGGTCTTCGGTATCGCATCGTCACGCCCGGCACCGGCAGAGCGCCAACACTCAACGACACCGTCGAGTACGACTACATCGGGTGGTATGATGCGTTCGACGGCCGGGACAAAGCATGCGATCGCCGTGGGCTGGTGATTCGTGTGTCTGATCGGGGTGCGTTGTTCCGTGAGGCGATGCTGCCGATGCGCGAGGGGGAAGTCAGGCAGATCATACTGCCAATCGAATCTGATGGCCCCCGTTACCGGACGACGCGTTACCGCCAGCTGCGTTTGATCCGCATAGTGTAGTAGAGAGTGCAATAAACACATACGTGGGGGCGGCTGTGTGTCACACACTCATTCATGTGTGTGGCCGGGGGCTTTTCCCTCGTCGCCTGGCTGAATGTATGCTTCGGCTCGACCTGTGTTTTGGATGGCTGAATGGGATCGTCGAGAGCGTTTTCCTGTTGTGTGTGCGTCGGCGCGGTGGGCTGGGTGACGTCTTTGTCAATTGGGCGGGTGACCAGACAGACAGACAGACAGACAGCTGGGGTGTGGTCTGGCGCGAAATGGTTGGAAAGGTGATGGTAGCCGACATGCCCATGGAATGACATGCCTCCCTGCGCTCTTGAACTGACATGGAGAGGGCCGCACATAGTTTCAAGCGACCATGTCTTTTCATCGGCCGGCTTGTTTTCTTGGCTTATGTGGCGCTGACGTGCGTGTGAATACATCGACATTTCCGACACCGACTGACTCGTGTTGTGTGTGCGTGCATCACGGACGGATGGCGCACACGATGCACGCACACAGACGTGGAATTCATTGTGTGGCTACACACTGCACATGCTTTGTGTGTGTGTGTGTGTGTGTGTGTGCTCTTCTCTTCTTGATGATATGCTGCCTGCTGACTGATTTAGTGCTTGTGTGAATATCTCTCTCAATCCGCCTCACTCACATCGCAGTCAGTAAGGGTGATTCAATTCAGTCAGGCCTGCATGGCGAGGTCACCCACCACCACACGCATCATCCATCGATTAGCCGGGGCATTGCCCCTCTCAGAACTCTCTCAGTCTCTCATCTCTGTCTGTCTGCCCACCTACACCTACGTGTCGCACACACATGCATCCATCCATCCATTAGCCTGTCAGCCAGCCAGCCAGCCAAAAATCATCCCCTCCCCTCCCCTATACACATCAAACAGCGACCCGACAAAAACGCAAAATCCTCTCAACACACACACACATAACACACACATGACACAGAGAACAATTTACGTGGCCTCTGGCACGTTCTTGAGTGTCAGTGTCCGCACAGTCTTGTCCCGGAGGTCGATGACCCGCAGGGCATGGTTGTTGCTGTCGCACACCCACACACGCTGCGTCGTCAGGTCGCACGCCACGCCACTTGGCTCGTCGAACATGGCCTCTCTCAACGGCCCATCCGCGTAGCCCCTCTCGCCGCTCCCGGCCACCAGCGACACGCCCACAGAGGGGAAGTTGGCGGAGACTTTCTTGATGCGGTGGTTGAGCGTGTCGGCGAGATAGAACTGCCGTGTGTCGATCTTGCTGAGGAAGGAGGGCCCCTGGAAGTCGCCGAAGAGGCCGGTGCTGTCACCGAGATACGACAGGTCAGATCGGAACAGCGGGTCCCCGCCGAATGCCGTCGAGACAGAGTTGTCGAGCAGCGTGACGCGGCGGATTGACGAGGACTCGCTGTCGACGGCATAGAGCTCGCCGCCCACTGTGCCGGCGATCCCCACCGGCTGGGCGAAGCGCACCTTGTCGCTCAGATGGTACTCCTCCTCCCCTCCCCGCCAGATGTCCTCCCGGCCCTTCTTGCCCCCACCAAATGCGGGGTAAAGGCTCTCCGTGGACGGATCGACCTTCCAGATCTGGTTGGAGCCGCTCGCAGTCACGTACACGAAGTTGTCGAGGGTCGTGACGCCCATCGGAGCGCGGAACTGCCATTGATTGCCCACACACACACACAACACACACACACAGAAAAAAGGTCGGTTCTAAAAAGGTCATTTTGATGGATTTCGCACTAACCAGGAGTGGTCTTACTTCTTGTCTGTCAGTCGTATGTGGGCCTACAGGTGGCCGACAAGGGTCATCCTACGGTCAAAAGTGGCAAAATGGTGACATTTTTGTTTGGTTGTGTAGCGTCGTCAGTTTTGCTGACCTGCCCCTCTCTCTTGGCACGTGTGTCACCCACTCAAGGGTGCACCTGATCCATGTGCTGGATGGGCCGGGCCGCACCCACAGAGCGAAAGACGGGCCTGCAGAGATGACACTCACACACAGAGGGGAGAGAGGGGGTCAGTCAGAAGTACCTCAGAGAGCACCGCTCGACAGCTGTGCGTACCTGGCTGGATGCCCTGGTCAATCTATTGCCGCAGAAATCTCCCGTAGACGCACTCGTGGCTGCGCTGCACATGCGGCAGAACCTCCTACACACAACGATTGGCAAACGCACCGAGCTACCGTGAGCAGCGGCCAATCAATCCGCGCATAGCAAAGCCCTCATCGACAGCAGTCCTCTGACACCCGAATGAGCCTCGGGGTCTTGGCGCAACCAACACGGCCATCTCTGACACACAAGGACACACACAGAGAGAGAGATGCCAGCTTATTCAAGATCTTCTGGCTGCTCCTGGCTGTGTGTGTGGTCTTCCTGTGAGCCTCTCTGCTGCTGATCTGTCCGTTTGGTGCGTGTGCATCTTCCCTTCTCGCAGTCTAAGCTCGCATTTTGCCGATCGCTGCGCCAGAGGCTTTTTCCCATTGCAGGGGGGCGGGGCGGCGGCTGACGTGCCCATTTAAACCCTAATTACGCGTAGGGTTTGCGAATTTGGTGAATGCGCGTCTGCAGCAGTGCGTGGCAGACAGATAGACACACTCATACACAGGACGGCTCATGTCCACAGGGGTCCACGCGCAGAGAGGGAATGTGTGTGCGAGGGTGCGCTGCGCGTGTGCAGGCGGGCGATGATGGCACACACACATGTGGTGTGGTGTGTGCGTGCATCACGGATGGCGCACACGATGCACGCACACAGACAGACGTGGAATTCATTGGGTGGCTACACACTGCACGTGCTTCGTGTGTGTGTGTGTGTGCTCTTCTCTTCTTGATGATATGCTGCCTGCTGACTG